>VDFB02329295.1:0-24685 GCA_007258455.2 Sequoia sempervirens | reverse complement strand
TGTGAAGGTCAATTAGGGCTTGGGACACAAATTTCAATGTAAAAGTGTGATTAATTACACTTTACAACACTAAAATGAGGTCCACACAGCCTAGGAAGGCACACAAACCAATGTGAATGTGTAAAACACATTACAACACTCGGTTAAAGTTAAATTTAGTTCACAAACCTTCTAGATTGATGTGAGAATATTTTATAATGTTGAATTAGGGGAGAATGGGTTTATTAAGTCTAGAAAAGCATGAAAGTCCTTTACAACACTTTACAACACCTTTACAAGACATCGTTAGATGCATTTGAAAGGGTCCAAGACCTAGTGTGGATGTGAAAAACACCTCACAACACTAAATCAAGGCCTCATTAAGTCCAATTTATCATCAATTATTCCCTAAATCAAACAAGTTGCCTTTTTTCTATAGTACAGTATCTTTGGAGGGGTAGTCATAGTTTTTCTTCTACCTTCTCACCTCCTCAAACTTGCATATATATATATATATATATAAGGCTCTCATTGTACATTTACACATTTTTTGTAGCTTCTTTTGGAGAAATTCTAATGCAATTATATCATTTTGACTTTTGCATATATATATATATATATATATATCAAAATCACTAGTTTGCTTTTGTTACACATCTATAGTTTTTGTAGCTTATCTCTCTTAAAAGTTCTTGGTTATATGTCAATTTTCACATTTCTAACACTTATTATTGGCTCATGTTTCAATTTTTGTTAAATATAAAACACATTCAAATATACGGTGACTCTCAAGTAATAATAAATCAAATTATAGACTCTTAGTAGTAATATTGTGATTGATATATATATCAAAATCACTAGTTTTCTTTTGTTACACATCTATAGTTTTTGTAGCTTATCTCTCTTAAAAGTTCTTGGTTATATGTCAATTTTCACATTTCTAACACTTATCATTGGCCCATGTTTCAATTTTTGTTAAAAATAAAACACATTCAAATATACGGTGACTCTCAAGTAATAATAAATCAAATTATAGACTCTTACTAGGCTAAACATGATAAATTCTTTCAATATTGTGATTTAGCCTTATCTTTGGTAAACAACTTCTTTTCATTCACTATTGACACTGTCTTACATAAGGAGAATCATTAGCGAATGCAATGGCAAGTGAAAACTTCCTTCTTCCCTTTCATGATGCAACAAATGATTATCACTTTGTGATTCAATTGCTCTCTATGGATTATTAAATGAGGTGATAATAAATAGTAGCAACAAGAAACCCAATCACAATCAAATCAAATCACTCAATGAAGCATAAGGAAATTGCATAAACAAATGAAGAAAACCTACTATAATCACATCATACAATCACCTTGCTTAACTCCATTGTTCTTCAATTGCAAAAGTTTGAATAATGGTAGTGTAGTTGCTCTCAAAATTTTGCACAAAGAACTTTGAATAATAATGATCACAAAAGTATGTATATTTCTAGAGGAACAAATGAGATGGATGAAGGTTGTATTTATAGATTGTGTTTGATACCAATCAATGGTTGAGATTGAATAGATAGATCAAGAAATGATAATAATTGAGAGGAATTGATTGATAGATATGAGGAGTTAACTGATTGTATGATTTGAGTGAACAACTTGATGGAGCAGTGAATTGGAATTGATTGATTAGAGAAATAAGAGTGATTGTAAGTCAAACTAAATAGATTGGATATAAGACTAGTCTGGTTGAAGAGTGACTAGAAGTGAGTAAGTTAATTAATGAGGTGAAATTTCCATGGATAATTAATAAAAGAACTAAATAAACAAATTATTTAGTTCATGTGTACATGAGAAAAATAAAAATAAAAATTTTATTTATTTTTAAAAGAAAATAATTTGAGGAATAATTAGTTAATTAAATAATTAGAAATAATTATTTAGTTATTGAGATTTAGAAGAGATTAATTGAAATTGAATTAATTAATTATAAATTATTTAATCAATGTGCAAGAGAAGAATAATTAATGAATCAATTAAATAATTACAAATTATTTAATTAAAGTTGAGTTGAAGAGAAAATTTAAATTTAAATAATTAAATAAGTAAGAGTATCTAATTATCATGGATGAAAGGTAAATGATGTTAATTTAAATTATCTAATTGAAATTAGAAGAAGAATTGATGAGAGATGATGACAAAATGTGTTAAGTCAGTTTTAGGCTTCTACATTTTCCCCCTCTTTGAGACAAAGTTTTTTAATAGCGTTGTTTCAAAGATAGTGTGAAATATTTTGTGATGACATGCCCAGTGGACCAAGGAATTGAGGTAGGATGCCCCTCTCAAGAAGTTGGTGAAAAAATAATTTTTTAGATCAAACTCTCTAAAAGGTTTGGATAGACTTGATGGAGGTGACGAAAATGGTAAAAAAAGGATGAGAAAGGTCAGAATGACTCAATGATGGGTTTCGAGATGAATGGGGAAAGAGGAGGGTTCAAAATGGGAAGAATTAGGGTTTAGATGGCTATAAATAGAAGGTTTGGGGGGAATGTCCTCATTTTCACCTATTTTTCATAGATATTCAAAGCTAGAAAACCCTTGAGATTGAAGTTTTTGGTGCGATGGCATGAATTCTAGTAGTAGATCACCATACGAAGTGAGTCCAAACATATGGATGACCAGTTGGTGCACCCCTTGCGGTATGTACCTATCTTTCGACTCTTGATTTTTTGTATTACATGCATTTATTAGGCCTAGAAATCTACTTCAATCAATTGCAAACTAGAAATTGGTTCAAAACAATTGATGCTGGAATGGTGCAAATGATGCAAATGACACAAGTCAATTCAATTGATGCCCGATTTGCCATAGTTAACGTGCTTTGGCGCATGTGTTTTATAAGTTTGCAATTGATAGTAATAGGCGCTAATAAATTTTAGCCACATTTGATGGCTAATGTTTCACAATTGATAATAGGTGCTACAATTGACACTAAAAATGATGCAATTAAAAATTGGTTCACAAATGATTGGACAAACACCACAATTAATAAATCAAACCATTGAGCAATGGAAAAGCATTCATGTTACTTTTTTGTTGCAATTTTTTGAAAATGTGACTAATAAAATGCATGTTATGGTTGTAGGATGTCCTAGAGACATTAATGTCGCAAGAGATGCATCCAAAAGCGCTCATGTTAAGGTGGCAGAGGACACATGATGAGTGTGCATTCCTAGGAGCGGTAGGGTTATTTCACATCACTTATATGCTTGAGATTTGGGCTAATAGGGGGATGCTAATAGAATTAGCAGAGAGATGGTACAATGAGTAGAGCACATTCCTATTGCCAACTGATGAGGCAACGGTCACTCTTGAGGACATCCAAAGGATATTGAGGATTCCAATCCACAGTGCACATGTGTACGACACAAATTTTGGGGAGAGTTCTTGGGGTCGAGTGTTCCTAACGAAGGATTTAGGCATTGAGGAGTTACAAGATAAGACGGAGCTATTTGATGGCTCACTTTGATGCACTACTAGTGGTGATGGAAGCAGTGATATGTGGGGTGTTAGTGCCAAATAGGAGAGGTCGGGGGTTCCCAACTATGACAAAGTGATGGAGATGATGTTGGATGAGGGGATCACCTATGCATAGGGTCCTTGTGTGTTGGCGATATTATATCATCAATTGCATCAGCTAGCCTACAGGCTTGGGGTTAGTATAGGCTATGATGTGACTCTACTACATATTTGTTCATGGGAGCACATCATTGTTACTAGACTAGTGGAAAATAGGGCACGAGAATCAAGTCTACCCTATGCATGGTACTATGATGACATTGTTACCTAACATAAGCTAGGTGATGTGACATACTAGAGACGAGTGTTTGATGATTTGGTGTCATTCACCTAGAGACCATGGAGATAGTGTGAGCCATGGTTTGATGATGATGAGCACTTGCCATATTGTAGGTAGAAATGGTATCTAATTAGTTAGATCGTTCACATCATAGAGTTATATCTACTAGAGAGGGTACTTTGACAGTTTGGGTAGAGACATGATGTCTCAATTGGGGAGGTGATATACACAATGCCACAAAGAGAGATCGCTTATTGAAAGCCCATGATCATTCTAGACACAACCATAGGTGAATTTGAAGCAATAGTTCTCGTACAATGGGATCTTTGACCACATGTGGTGGATGTGGGAACCACTTCTCAGTATGACACTTGGTGGGTAGGTTAAAGGCCGAGTAGACTAACAAATCTAGTAGGAGGGGAGGTGAGGGGAGGGGAGATGGGGAGAGGAGAAGTAGGAGACTGCATTGGTGAGTTGATTGGGGGGATGACAAAGGAGAAGGTGGTGGAGATAGAGGAGGAGGAGATGATGGAGTGGGTGGAGACAGAGGAGGTGGAGGAGATGATGGTGCGATAGGTGTGACATTAGTCATTGTGCAACCAATGGTGTAGCTAGTGGTGGGAGATGGAGGATGTGAGGTTTATGGGGATGGAGGACAAGTAACTTTCTTATAAGCTTAGGTGACAAGCCTAATAGTACAGTTAGTTAGAGTGTAGATACAATTGTCTAGTATGAGAGCAAAGAGGGTTAGAACTATGATACGTTATTAGAGGTTAGAGAAATCCCTACTTAAGGTTAGGGCCATTGTAGAGGGATCAACGACAAAGATGATTTTTGAGATTACCTGGTTGGCCTAGGAGACGCATTATAGATCTCATACCCATGAGACTTTGTATTATAGATCTTTATATGAGATCCTAGCTCCCCTAGAGCATTAGGCTCCCAGTTTTACACATAGTAGATCAAAGAGATCCAAGCCTTAAAGATCAGTTAGTGAGGGGGTGATGGGGCTAAAATACCTAGATTGTCGCAAGGACATGGTGATGAGCAAGGCCTAGTAAGGTCACAAAGATAGACATGGGTAAGATCATTAGGGTCTCAACAACCAACACCCTTTCATTATGAGGGGGGAAGTTTACTATAGACCCCTTTGTATGGATGATATTTTTATACACTATCATTTTTGTTTGCATGTTGGTTGTTTTTGTATATTTATGGCTCATGAGCCCATGTATAAACATTCTTTATTGATGTATCATGACACTTTTTTTTTCTAAGATATATAATTGTTAGAACACCAAATCTGCACCCTGTTTGCTAAGCTTTTTAAAGAACTTAACAGATTTGGACTAACATTGGACTGCTTTCAGGTTGTGGGTAACCTATTTGAAAGCAAACCTCTAGTGATAAGGGCTAGCTTCCCCTTTTGATGCCACCTAACTATTTGATCTTCTGGGATAAGGGTAAGGGTTTGCCTAAACTCAACCTGATACTGAAAATAAACTAAGGTGATACACTAAAACAACCTAGACCTGCTAATATCCTTGAACATTCAAATTAATATTTCAAAGCTAACTCACACAACTCCCTTTCCAATACAGTTCACATCAGTAATTTACAAAGAGGTCTGTAACAGTGTTTTCAAAAGGAAAAATAGACTTCACAATCAATAACACCATTAAACAACACAATTTATAACCTGTAAACATGCATTTTCTGTCAAATGGATGCATGAAACATGGGACAAGTTTGTAAGGAAAATGAATTTTCACAAAACAGACTGATCAACCATTAATGACACACCATAAAACATGAAGAGAAAAGGTAAAATACTCCAATCTATTAATGCAAAGTGTTTACTATATAATAGGCCTGTCTGCGTTACAATGTAGCTCCATGAAAAACAACTCCAAGAAAAAGCAAGCTATCCTTTAGTTGGAAAAAGAAAGAACTCCTTAAAATGTTCAAAATGAACATACTTAACCAACACCCACCAAAACTCCCACACAAGTTTTTCTAGAAGATTCTGCTCGGATAAAACAGAAATGGCCCCAAAAGAACCTTCTAGAAGTCTCTAAAATGTCCTCTACATGGAGAAAAAACAAGCTAAGTCAATAGCCATCCCAAAAGTGTGACAAAAATGCCTCCAGCTGGCCTCCCTCTTCACCAAAATCAGTCCAAACAACATCTCACACTTCCCACACCTCTGCAAATCATTATTGGTCCTATTACAACATTTGACCATATCCCCATCATGCAATATGTGTGTTTTTGAAAACACATGGCCTTTTAAAGCATTAAATATAGTGATTTTGTTAAGTGATTTATAAAACATCACTTAACAAATCACTTTACAATTAAGCTCAATTTAAAGGGCCCCACCATTTAAAATGTATTACAATTTGCAGCAACTAAAGTGATTTTAAATCACTTACATGATATTCCAAACATTGAAAGTCATTGCAAAATGATATCTAGAAGTTTACAAAAAAAACCTCCAAGGTATGACCACCAACTTACCATATTCTGCATTTTGCCCACACATGTCATATTCATTGGTTTGTAAAGGCATATAGTCATTAATAGCATTTGGCCAATATGGCCAACCTCCAAGACTCTTGGAAAGCATATTCCACCTTGCATTGGACAATTACAAATCATCACATAAGGGTCACATGGCAAATACATTGTTATACACTCCCTTCTGTATGTTGGAAAACACCTAGCAATGATTAGAATGGGGAAAACCCTGAGGCATAAAATGCCTAAGTGCTAACACATGAGGTAATGTGGAGACTTAGAAAAGTTTAAAATAAAATGGAAAGATGAAAGGCAATGAATGCCTAAGGGAAGATAAAGGTTTCAGCCTCCCCACATTTTTCACATGAGTTTGATTTTAAAAAAGAAAGGGATAAAAATCCCATCGAAATGTCAAAAGGCAGAAGTCAAAACCTAATGATAAAACAACAAAATGATGAAAAACATCATCATTCGATCTTTGGAAGAATCTGGAAACTTGGTCTGCTGCCATGAGGGTTTGAGAAAACACAGAAAGATGATGAAGATCTCATTGGTTCTTAGTCGATTTTTGACATTTTTTGCATAAAAGCACCATGGAAACTCAGGTAATTGTTTTACTTGGCATAAACCCTACAATTTTTTTTATATGGAGGCCATTTTTGGGCTCAGAGGCCACAGCCTGTAGCATTTTTTGGGCCTTTTTTCTGACCATATTGCTCATTCATCCTCCTTTTGTTGTTACTTCTGTTGCAAGCAGCTATTAATGAGAAGTTCATGAAGCTTTGAGGAAGCTTTTAATGAAAAAAAATTTGTGCATTCTGGCATTCGAGCTCGGGTAAGCTCCCAGCTGACCTTCATTCACCGTTTTTTTCTTTTGTGTCAGCTTGAATGGAAGATTAGAATGCCCTTCATTTTGCTTTCCACTTTTGTAACATTGTTTAGAAATGCTTCATTATCGTAAACCTGGTGCATTTTTTGTTGTTTTAGTCATAACAGCTCATTGGTAGCGGCTATGAACAAGAACAAAGTGTCACTATGCCTATTTCTCAAAACCTTCTTGTATTCTTTTGATTTCCTTCTTTGTATCAACAAATCCTGACAAATGTTGATAACCTAGATGAGTTTCTGTGATATAGAAAAAGAAAGAACCAACTGTGGCTCGACCTCCATTGTGCAAACTGGGTCTTCTTGCATTCATTATTTTTTTTTTGTGCTTCATTTCTGCATCTTAATGAAAAACCCCTGTTTGGGTCTCCTGTAGCTTTTATATTTGGCAAATATGCAACTTGTTTGTAAAAACCCATGTGGGTCACTGGATTTTCTATAAAGATCTCAAATTTGTTGCAAAAGAATGATTATTTTTGCAAGTTTCATTTCACTTCTGTAGAGAAAATAACAATGTTACTCCATCTATTGAAACCCCAAGTGGGTTTTCCATATTTGCGGAAAAAATCAATTTCTTACCACGGCCTATCATGACACACATGAATGCCTTTTTCATTTTTTAGCTCCTATAGCATGTTTATCATATTGTTATTTTCTTTCATAGATTTGTAACAAACCTAGATGGGTAATGTTTTCAATTTGAAGAAACAACTTCTAGATTTTGTGCAAAATGGGGAAATGTCATTGCACAATATGGGTACACTGGAAACCTCAACTTGTAGCAAAATGTGTCCTTTAGAAGACATTTAACTGGATTTTCTATAATATGTTTCATTTTTGTAGAATGTTTTTGAGAGAAAAACTCCAAAATGGGTTTGGTCACTGTGAATAATCTGCATTTCACTCACACATCGCACATCTCGGATTCCACAGGGATATACTGACCCAATGGCATAAATAGGCACCATGAAAAGCACAACAACAATTCATTTGTTCTTCGTCTCCCACTACTGGGTTCTTTTCTCCTTTTATGGTCATGAGAGTCTATCTGTTTCTGTCATTTATTCTTATTGCATTTGTATGGCTAAAACATGTGTAGCGATAACACCGGATCTTGTTATGTTTGGGAAACCCCTCACCAAAAGAAGCCATGAATGCACCTTACCCAAAGCATACTTTAGGACCCCCATACATACAAACACAACGATTATCATGTATTATCTTGCAACAGTGGTACTTAAGATGATGGTACTACCCCACCCTTGGGCATTGCTCTCTTCTTGCATCAGGGTACATATGTCTTCCTTCATCACCATAAGTTGCTTCTACCTGGTTATTTTTCAGGACCTTAAGAAAGGCATTGCAATAAAAATTTGTTGATTATTTCCATGCATTGACCCCATGATGATGACTTTCTTGTTCTTTATGCATACCACATCCCTTGCTTATTCCATCTACAGGTTGTCACCTTGTACTTCAATGATTGACAAATATTGAGGGTTGAAGCTCCTTTTCCTTACTTGAAATGCACAATACAATGAAACTCATTCTCATAATTGTGCACTTTCTCACCTTTCTTTTAGACTAGACTGCCATACACTTGCATTGCATATTGGTGTGTTGTAGCATGAGGCCAACATGCATTGTTGCTATACCTATTCGTGAGAGTATTGCATTGCTGTCTCATTTACCCTCTTAGGACTGCTTTGTAGCTTGTATGAGATCACATAGAGAGCATTCTGCTAGTGCAGTGTCACTGTCCTTTAATGATGCATCAATAACACTATCTTTGATTTATCTTTGCTCATCAATCACTTATTGTTGAAAGCATGATTACTAATGCCTATGTTAACAATGACACCTGATGTGCTTATGGATTAAATTTCTGCTCCAACCCTCATACAAGGTTATGACACATAGACCATACATCCAAAAAAAACCAACAATACTGACTTGTTGCCAACATCTCTTTACAATGCACAATTTCTTTCTATCACCATGAAAGTCACAGAGTCTTTCAAAACAGAGCCTATGTTACTTCCTCTTGCATCAAAATGGTGACCTCCATTAGGTAAGTGTACAACTGGAAACCATAATTAATGTTCATTGAAAGTCCCTAGGCCCAACACCCATATTCCACTGCTATAAGAGCACTGTGAAGACTTAATACTCTTTGTTCTACATGATGTTGTTGCTCCACAACTACTACCTCAGTATCATAGTTACTTTGTTGATGCACTGCCCATTATTTATGCATTGAATTATTCATGCATTGAATTGTTGACTTACCTTGAAGCCCATTTGCTCTTTCCAATGCACATGACTGTCCCATTAGAAGTGATCACATCATATGAGGGTTCCATTGTTGTCATAAATGTTACAGAATCGATGTATTATATTAATCAAGAGGAACGAGAGTTCCTTATATAGAATACAAGATACGATGTTTCTAAAAGAAACAATCGTTTACAAAGGACGAAGTTAGAAAAATCAAGAGATGACCATTAATGTCAAAAATAGAAAGATATTATTCTAATACCCTCCCTTAATGGTCATCATTCTAACTACCCAGAGATAACAGAGACAGGTACCCCCTTCTTCTCAGAACATTGCTGCAACAAAAGACAAGAGCCTGCCACTGACTCTGCCACTTGAGATGAGTCTGCCACCAACCCTCCCAAAAAATGCAGAACTTCTGGAAATAACAACACCAACCGGCCAACCTAAAGTTGGAAAACTGTCCCTCCCTGTAACCAGAGTCAAACCAAGAACAGTTGCTACGATTTTGAGGAAAAATCGACAAACCCTCCAATCTTCTGCAGATGGACATGACGCCCCAGACTACAAGAAGCTAGATGTGCAGATGTTCGCCCCAGCTGCGACCAAAAAAACTGAATGCACCAAACCACGATTTTTGAGGAAAAAATCGCCAAACCCAAGATTACAAATCATCGTTTTTTTTAGAAAAAACGGTAAAAACCAGAGAGCCCTCCCAAATGACATAAACCCTGATAAGGGTATACAAGAGAAAAACTCTTAATTTTTTAGGACAAAATTATAAACCCTCCCTGAACCCAGAAGACAAATATTTTTTTCTTTTACGAGACAAAAAATAATTTAAAAACCCAGAAACATCGATTAGGCAATGAAAAACAAAGGATTTTGAAAACCCCTAGCCGCGATACAAAAACATAGAAGATCGTGAAACGAACCTTAAACATAGACAAAGGGAAGAAGATCCGTCAGCACCTTTGGTTGAAAGCAAAAGAACAAACGCTGCTATTTATCACTTCACAAAATGTCTTCGGTTTTCCAAAAAATGCGAAGCCAAAGACCTGCCATGAAAAAAACCGGCGAAATCCCGTCGCAGGAGACAAGGACGACACACGTCCGTCGTGAGGTGGTCGTAGCAAGTGTCGCGCAGGGTCTTAGATCAGCCGCTGGTAAAACACGATCAGAAACTGCACAAAAACGCGCCAGAAATGACGCCCAAAACACAAACGATCTTTGACGCCTTCTCACTTTTGATCTGTAAAAAACACGAGCCGAAGAAGCAAACAAATCTCGAGCCGAGAGAACACAGTCAAAAGAAACGAAAAAATGCGCTGTGGCGACCCACTTTAACAGTAAGGGCTGCGATTTTTGTGAGAGAGGCTCATGAAAAATCAAAACAAAAACCCCTTAATCTCGTAATACGTAACCCGCGAATTTCGAAGGTCCGAAAAACACTAAAATACAAATTTTTTATAACTCCTCGTGAAAACAAATTCATTACGAATTTTTATTTGAATTTTTTTTTTTGAAAATAAGTTCCTGCTCTAATACCATGTTACAGAATCGATGTTGTATTATATTAATCAAGAGGAACGAGAGTTCCTTATATAGAATACAAGATACGATGTTTCTAAAAGAAATAATTGTTTACAAAGGACAAAGTTAGAAAAATCAAGAGATGACCATTAACGTCAAAAATAGAAAGATATTATTCTAATAATAAACTTCTTATAATGACATATTCATGATATGCACATATCTATGCCAACTAGAGTTGATGTTTCTTGAATGTCTTTGCCTTTTGCCTTTCCTCAAACCATCATACATTGATTGTTAGTTGGAAAACCTGTTTGTCTAATGTTTGGTTGAGAAGGCCTTGAATAAAGCCTTGTGCGACTTGAGCTTGTCTCTTGGCATTCCTCTCTTTGACATTGGTGTCATTCACTTATGCATGTGCAACTGGAGTTCTGCTACCTTTCTTTATTACCCCAAAATCCTTTGATCAACCAGTGTTGCTTCATTCATTATTGTCCTCCTAACCTTCATGGCTGTCTTGTAGCATACCCTCATGGTTGTTGTTCATATACACTTGTACTATGACCTTGGCTTCCAAAACATATCCTCAATCATGACTGCTTAATTGTCATTTATAACTTGTCTTTATTGCCATTTTTTTGCATGCAATCATGATCCATGTTGGATCAGTCATGATAACCAAAACCTTAGCATGAAAGGTCATGAGCATATCCACTAATGATGTCCTTGAATTGACATGTAGCATACATTTATGATTATTGTCTTTATGCACTTGTACCATGACATTGATTCAACCATTGCTCATGCTTCTGTTATGTGTAATAAATACACACAGTTTCCTCATTTTAACTTTATTGGATAGCCACCTGTCACATATGTGGGTGACCTAACAGCTCACCTTCCTATGTGATGTGTGATTGCCCCGTAGGGTTACGGTGAGGGGGGCTTGACAACAACTTGAAATGCTTCCTCATTGTTTAGAAGATGCATAATTGAACTTGATGCATTTCCAAAATCACTCCTTTTTATAAAACAGATTAAGGGTTCACTTAAGAAGATTGAAAGACATATCAACACAATATGTTGCATTTTTTGAATCTGATAATGAAAGTTGATCAATTGGTGTGATTCCATATTGATTTAATGCATTGATAACAAATAAATATTTGATCAAGTTGCTCAATTTCCTTTTCCTTCAAAGCATGCTGAGCTCTACCCTTGTGGGAGCCACATTTAACCCACATGCTATTGTTTGATCTGATAATGAAACAACAATTAGACTTGTCCTAAATCTGCGCATGAAGCAAATAGTTAGAAAATAAATGCATATGTCAGATGTTTTTGTTTAATGCACTTATGGATCAATTTATACATGCATAGGTAGGTGTGTATGTAAGGATTGAATCTTTCGTTGCTTGGAGATTCACTCTAACATCATGTCTTCTTCAGATGCAGGGTGAGGAGCACTACGGAGCTGGAAGGGACACAAGTGGTTCGAGGCAGCAGCGGAGCATTCAGGCAACCTACAACCAATCATTCTCAAGCAATGGCTGGTTCAATTCTCATATGCACATTTCCTTTCTCTACTTATTCATGCATGAATTGTTTCATAGGTTCATTGAATAAGAGAGTTAGTCCCTTGGCTTGTGAGGGACATGTATATTTCAAGATTATCAATAAAAGACTACATTTGTATATCTATGATTCTCTTTCACATTTGTTGTAATGCAACATTGAAATGAAAAAATGTAATATACTTTGTTTTGACAATCATTCCTTCACACATACAAAAATTAATAGTGTTATGGTTTATCTTTAAATGTTTAAAAAACAAGAAAATAATTAAACACTAAGTTACCCGATTTCAGTTGAAAGCTAAAAATCAAGTAACAATAATGTGAAATTCTTTTTTGGTGGTGGCATCGATGTTGGGTAATAAAGTCATCACCTAATTAATTAATTAATCATTAATTAATTGGGTCACTTTATGCTTTATTACACTTAAGTTAAACTTATGAGTGCTTTTATTTCATTATTTGCTTTTATTAATTGCATTTTGCATGATTGCAACCTCTAATATTAGAACATGTTGTCTCATCCATTCCTATGAGGACACTTGTCATGTTCTAATCTAACCCTAATCTAGGGTTAGCTTTCATCCTTTTCATAAGGATTGATTTATTGTAAATTGTATCAATTCTCTATGGCGGCATATTCACGACAGTTGTTCACATAATGCAAAATTGGTGTTTTCATTAGATCTGAGTTGTAGGGCAATCATATCTTGATTTTTTCTTCATAGTGTGATAGGTTTATCATTGCAGGTGTTTCATGGGAGTTGTGGATTGAATTAGTCAATTCCAACATGGTATCAAAGCACCAGATTTGTAGTCGTCTTGTCCGCTTTTTTCGAAGAAATCAACTCATGCATTAATATATGTGATCTATGGTCAAATTTTGAGCTTTCCATTGAATCCAGAGTTGTCGGAACAATCAGGTTTGCCTTTCGTTTTATTGAAAAAGGCCTCCATTTTTCAGATCTGCAAGGGTTTGAAGTTTATGAGGGTTTCCAGATCCATAGCATACCTGCAATTTTGGAGTGTTTTGAGCCCAAACGGACCTCACCATCACGTTAGAGCACCCAAAAACCCCAAAAATTGACTATCAAATTGTCGAAATTGGACACAGTGGCTCTAGACGGCAATTTTTTTCGTTTCAGGGTCATACAGCTTGGTACGACACGCAATCAAAGAAAAAAATTTAAAATAACACAGTGTTAATGGCGCCGCCGTCAGTAAACCGCTAGCGGTTAATACTAGTGGCTAGTCTAACCGCCAGGTTTTCCCTCAAACCCTTTTAGAGTAGTTTTGGTATTTTGGCCATAACTTTTGCGTCTGAACTCAAATTTTCAAAAATGAAATATCATCAAAAAGTTGGTTCCGAGCCCAATCAAGTGGTGTAGGTGTTTTCTTTTTGGTTTTTTTTGTTATGTTGCATTTTTTGCCAGTTAAATTCAGATCATCATTTTCACGCTTCTGGGGGCATATCTTTTGCATACGGTCTCCATTTTTCAAAAACAAATAGGTGTTGGAAAGTTGGTTCAGTGCTCTACAGAGTGATTAGACTTATTTTCCCAGATTTTTCCCCAAGTAAATTTTATTCAGCCTTTTGTGTTTACACAATTTTCTTAATTACTTGGATGTTTTGGCACTTAGGAATGCTTTGTTTGCGTCATTTGGCTCTATTCCACATGATTTTCATGCAATAAAGTTAGTTTTCTTATATTTTTTCATTTGAAGAGTAATCATGGGTTTTTCTACTCACCCTTTTGTTGTAATCCTGGAATGGGATAATTATGAGTCATGGGCAAAGGGCATAATTACACATTGTAGGTGGCTTAATATTTTTCCTCATTTATATGACCTCATACCTGAACCAAACACACCAAGGAGAAAAATAGCTTGAGATATCATTAGAGATCATTTAGTAGGACTTATATGTTCTAGTGTCGATTTTGACACTGTGTGTTGTATCAAACACTAATTGTCCCCACACACTTTGGAATCATCTTTGGGAGATGCATGGAGACCCCAATCTCTCTCCATACCCAAAGTATCATGCTTCAGATTGTCTCTTACCCATGGCTATTATAGATTGTATACCCATTCATGATGCTACATTAGAGGACCTAGAGTATCTAGCAAGTCTTGCACATTTCGATGGATCAAAGGCTTGTCTCCTAGTTCCTACTCTTCAGATTGAGATTACACATGCATCATCTGTTGTTCCTAATGACATCAGTATCGCCACATTGGCCCCTATGGATTCTGTCAATCAGTACAAAACGCCCATCGGGCTATCAAAAACGAGCCCATAAGGCACAAAAAGTATGACATATTAATCAAGGGTTAATTAATTTAACAGATTCAATTTAGCATCATGACCATCTTGGTCATTCATTTTCTACTACATCATGGAATTCTTATCTTGTAGACACATCATTGTTTGTTGAGTCTCACACTACAGATCTTGAGGATTATATTGAGGACATACATCTCCTTTATCTTGACAGTCAGATTATCACTGTACACCCACCATTATTAGTGCATTCAAAGGTTGTATTTCAGGAGTCTTTACATCCGTTTGGATTTGGCATCATTTTTTTCAGTTCACACACATAGATTCTTCAACATCCTATCATGGCACACATCTTGAGACATATTGGTTCACCACTCTTCACAGGGTTTCTTCGACATCATCCTTTGGATTTGTTTCTTCCCAAGGAGAGGAATGTTATTTTCCGCTTTAGAATCTCTTTCTGGATTCTACATCAAACATCCACCATTGTGACAGGGGTTTCTTCATTGGGGGGGGGGGCCTTCTAGTCTCTTTCTATCTCTCTTATGGAGACCATTGTATATGTACTCTATGTGATAGAAGTTGTCTTTGGGGGCATCATGTAATCCACCTTCTTTCTTCTCTCTCTCATTAGTGCATTTCTTTTTACTTTCTCTTTGAATGGAGTTTATTCCATGTGGTTTTCTCCCTTTCTCCGCTTATAAGAGTTTCATTTATGTACATGGGTACCTCTATTAGTGGGGGGGACCCATTCATGCATCCATTGAAGCATTTATTTATCATAGTATAGTTTCTCCCTAGTTCATCTTAAGGGGGGGTGTTGGAGTAATAAAGTCAGCACCTAATTAATTGGGCAACTTTATGCTTTATTACACTTAAGCTAAACTTAGGAGTGTTTTTATTTCATTATTTGCTTTTATTAATTAGTTGCATTTTGCATAATTAAAACCTCTAATATTAGAACATGTCTCATTCATTCCTATGAGGACACTTGTCATGTTCTAATCTAACCCTAATCTAGGGTTAGCTTTCATCCTTTTCATTAGGATTGATTCATTGTAAATTGTATCAATTCTCTACGGCGGCATATTCACGACTGTTGTTCACATAACGCAAAATTGGTGTTTTCATCAGATCTAAGTTGTAGGGCAATCATATCTTTCTTTTTTCTTCATAGTGTGATAGGTTTATTGTTGCAGGTGTTTCATGGGAGCTGTGGATTGAATCAATCAATTCCAACAATTGATGCATGTTATGTGATGTATTATGGTTTTCATATGATGATGTATGTCCTATGCTATGCATTCTATGTGATATATTTTTATTCATATGATGCAATGTTATGATTATGATCTATGCTCATGTATGTAGGATTTTTATGCATGCCATGATATCTATATGAGATGTGATACTATGATTTAATGATGGATTATGCTATGATATGAACTTGTGGACTTACATGTTTATGTATGTAGGATATGTGTAAATGCTATCTAGATGAAACTATTTTTCTTTTCTTTGTATCATGATACATATGTATTTTTGGGTTAATGTGATTAAAGCATGATAGTCCTAGTGCAAAAAGGTATTTAAATGACCTTATATGCAAAATATGTATGTTAATGCTAGAAGCCATTCCAACACACACAAGGAATGTACATGCCCTAGAAGTGAAACTATAACATTCTAGAAACACGTCATATGAAATCAATGACTGTGCCTCATTCTTGCTTCTCTAATCATTTGAAGATATCCTTGAGTAGCATAGGAATGAGACACTATGATAAATCAAGCAATGAAAAGACTCACTACCCAAACAAATCAACAACCATTATACCTTCTTTCCAAAAGATATGCGCTTATATTGAAGAATTCCTATTGGTGGAAGGATGCATCTGTTAAGGCATGATAAGTTGGATAAAAGTGTCTAAAGTTGGATAGGTAACTGATTGGTAGGCAATAGGCTAGCTTAGCAAGAGTCCTTTTTTTGCGATTTTTTTATGAAAACTCGATGTTTGTAGGTTATACATGTTTTATTATTTCTTTGAGTGTCATTTCCAAGCATTGGCAATTTCTAATACCTATGGTGGGTGAGCATGATTTATATTTATTATGGTTTGTAGTAAGTGGGTCTATTTATTATGGATAATGTGTGATGGTGTCTTGGTGGTTGTGAAAATTTTCCTTCTGATATTGACTCCAAAGATTCAATTCGAATACTATGATGAGGAAATTCCCCCAGATAGGTATAGGACTTGTCTATTATGGGATGGGTTTTGTGAAGTTTATTATGGCATAAGGTGAAATGGAATGACACTAAATATCAATAATTAGCAAGTCATGATAGGGGTGGTAGGTGTATGAAATAATTTTATTATGGATGGAGGAGGATTAGACACTAATAGATGATGGATAGTGGCTTACTACATATTCCATTTGTAAACAATTTTTCACCATGGTAGTTACCCAAGGTAGCACCAAAGTGGTTTTCACCATAGGGAAAATTACTTTTCTTTACTTTTGTCTTTATGTATATATACATATACATACATACATACATACATACATACACATATATATATGTATGTATGTGTGTATATATGTATGTACGTATCTATATATATATATACATACATACATACATATATATATATATATATAGATACATACATACGTATATACATACATATATATATATATATTTACATATACATATACATATTAATTTTTGGATTAGGATACTTTGAGAATCATGCAAATAATTTCTTTAGGTGAACTCTATTGATGAGATCATCTAGCGGTTCACCCTCAAGTGTAGCAAGTTGTATTATCTAGATCCAAAAGTTGTTGTAATGATAAAGGGTCCCAACCAATTAGACTCAAACTTCCCTTTCTTTTCTTATTCTTGTTGATTCTTTTAGTTCTCTTTGAGGACTAGATCTCATATCTTAAACTTTTGTGATATCACCTTCTTTTATAGCTATGATGAAGGCAATTTTGATAAGCTTGTAGATGATTTAGTGCATTAAAGCACCTTTTTTCTAGCAATTCTATGTCATGTAGTCTGGAAACTTTGTAATATTCATCATCAATGGTATGCTGCAAAGAGTCTCTCAAGGATGGAAGCTCAACCTTGATAGGTAAAATGGATTTGGCTCCAAAAACTAGTGAATACGAAGTGGCTCATGTTAGTATGCAAATACTGGTTTGGTAAGCCCATAAGGTAGGATATAGATGAATATGCTAGCCATGACCAACTTCGTTGATTGTCTTTTTGAGGATTTTAATATTGTTTTATTCGAAGCCTTAGATTGCTTGTTACTTTGAGGGTACTACAAGGTGGAGATTCGGTGTGGATATAGAACATATGGAAAAGATCACAAACATCCTTTTTTTGAAAGTTTGATCACTGTTAGTGATAGTGGTGAAGGAAATGATATAATTTAGTATGAGCTCAACTATTTGCTTTCTGGTGATGTAGGTGAGGGGAATGGATTCAATCCAATTTGTAAAATACTCTGTGGTGATGATAATTAACTTATTCCTATTGGATGATGGGGTGGATTTTACCTATGAGGCCAAGTCTCCATTGTGAAAAAGGGCATAGTGTAATGATTGTCTGTAGCATGTGTGTTGGTGCATGAATGAGATCTCCATATTGCTGACACTTTTGACATTTTCTAACAAATTGATTGGAATCTTATTCCATTGTAGGCCAATAATAACTAGTTCTCATAAGTTTCTTAGAAAGATTAGGATCACCACAGTGTTCCCTACAAATACCATCGTGTACTTAATGTAAGGAAGTTTGGGGCTTGTCCAAGTTAAGGCACCAAAGGAGGGTACAATCGAGACTCCTTTGATAAAGTGTATAATTAAGTGTTACAAAGCAATATGAGCATCAAATTCATGCTTTTCATTGGTTGGAGAATAAATTAGGTGGAAGGGTACTTTGATGGAGATATTTATAAATTTATTGATACTAGGGAGAGTTAGGACCAAGGATTTTTCACTCGACTTCAAAATTTAGGACATCAAATGAGGGGATCAAAAGTTGTTCCACTAAGAACTCATGATGTTGAGTGTTGTGGGATATGCCCAAGGGAGACCCAATGGTTTCCACTGCATCAACTACATATTATTTATCTCGGGGATCTACTCAAATAATAGTTGGATGTAGTAGTTCTTAAATTTTTTGACCATCTTCTTGTAGGGTTGTAGTTTCTCATCTTTAGTCAAATAGTCATGATTCACCTATCTAATAACCAATTGGGAATCACCATAAACCTATAGTTCTTTAATTTTCCATTGTATTTCCATTCTTAGTCCAATGATCAATGCTTCATACTTGACAATATTGTTTGTGCAATGGAATGCTAACTGCCGTGATTTCAAGATACAATCACCTTGTGGTGTTATGAATAGTATGCCTATTTCTAAACCATGTTGAGTATATGAACCATCAAAGTATAGCTTCTACAATTGAGAGGGGATTATATTGAATATTCCTTCATCCAAATAATTTGATATCAATGGATTATCTACAATTGTGGGGTTTTCACTAACTGATTAGCAATCACTTTTCATTTGATAGATTTTATGTCTATGTATTCAATATCAAATTTACCGAGGATCATAACCCATTTTTCTAATCTTCCTATGAGTGTTATTTTTTTTAATAGGTACTTGAGTAGATCAATCTTAGTAATGAGCTTGGTTTGATTGTTTAGCATGTAGTGTCTTAGCTTCTAGGAGGCAAAAACAACTGTGAAACTTGCATATTCAATAGGAGTAAAGTTCATAGCCTACCAGAGTGTGACTGATGTAGTAAATGACCCTCTCTTTTTCCTAAAGATTCATGTTGTGCGAGGAGAGATCCAAGTGTTGATGTGGTAGCAGATATGTACAAGATCAATTATTTTCCCAAAATAGGTGGCATCGATACTAAAGGAGAAGCAAGGTGATCTTTAACCTAGTAAAAAGATTGTTGACAGTTCCCATCCCATTTGAAAGTGACACCTTTATGAAATAAATTTGTAAAAGGATGACACTTGTTAGCTAACTATGCTATAAATTGATAGATGAACCACATTTCCCTTGTAGACTAAGCAATTGCTCGATATTTTCTAGTGGAGGCATATCAACCATGGCTTTTACTTTGTAGGGTCAACCTCTATGCATGTGTGAGAAATAATATATCCCAGTAGTTTCCTTGAAGTAACCTTGAAGAAAAATTTCTTTGGATTCAATCTAAACTCTATTTTTTGAGCCCATTGAATATTTGTGCAAGGACATCTAGATGATCTTCTCTTATAGGTGACTTATCTAATAGATCATCAACATAATCCTCCATGGTATGCATCATATCATGAAATATTATGGTCATTTCTTGTTGATAGGTAGACCCAACATATTTTAGGCCAAAGGACATAAAATTATAGTAGAAATTTCCACTTGGACATGTGAACATCATTTTATGTTGATCCTCTATGGCTATACGAATTTGGTTGTACCATGAAAATCCATCCATTAATGATAGCATCCTATGACCTAATGTCAAGTCTACAATCATGTCTATGTTTGACAAAGGAAAATAATCTTTTAGAAAATCTTTGTTTAGGTCTTTGTAATATGTGCATATACAGATTCTTAGTTGGCTTGGTAATAGGTACAAGATTAGATATCAACTTAGGATAATTAATTGGTTTGATGAAGCCTATGTGTAATAATTTTTGTAGCTCTTCTTTAACTTACAATACAATCTTGGGATGCATTTTGTGTATGTTTTGTTTGATAGGCTTCTCCCCTAGGATTATTGTTAGATTATGAAGAACTAGATTAGGATCCAATCTTGGCATATTTGCATAACACCATGCAAATTTCACTTGTCTTTCTTGGAAGAATATCATGAATTTAGACTTTTCTTTTTTGATAGTGATGCTGCAAAATAAGTGACCCTAATATTATTTATTGTGCCAATGTTTACTTAGAATTCTCTATAAGCACTGGGGATCTCTCTTGATTTGTGGTCATGGGGAGAATGTCAAGTCTTCCATCCTTAGGTTTTCACTAGGGGACCTTTTTATGATTTTTTTATATTTTTGGGTCTGGAAGGTTTGGCATTCTCACCAAATTATGCCATTTTTTCAAGGTCTATATCAAAACCAGCTTTATGATCCCCAAGTGGTATTCCATCTTGTAGTCCCATAAACTTAGTGATAACTTCATCCTTTTGGAATATAACTATAATTGGAGATCATCATTGGTCCCAATTGATAAGTTGGGGGTAGACTAATGGAATATTGATGTAAAATGTTGTGAGGTTGAAGGATCTGGAAGATAAGGTGATAACATTATAACCATTGAATAGATAAGTGATACTCCTAGAGGAGTCATTGAAAGTATCCTTATTAAAAGTATCAAACCGCAAGAAAAGATTTAGCTACCTCTATAAGGATAAACCCAATATCAGAGGACACATTCTCTTGTTTTCCAAATCCAAGCCCTTGAGAATGTGATTTCTTTGTTACTATAATAGATTCTAGAATTCATTTTTTTATAGAACTAGACCACTATGACCATCATATCCCATTTGTTCCATTATCTAAAAGCATTTAGTGTATTTCTCAACAAGGAGTATGATGACACCTTCTTCATCCTTGTAAATCCATTTAGATGTGTCCTCTTTGATTGCCTTTTTATGAAGTTCAACCCAATTTGAAAATGTGGTTGGATTGCATTTGATGATAATTTTGGAAAATTCTTGCATTGTATGTGGTTTATCATAGGACCTTGGTGATGATGGAAGTTGTCCAATGCAAAAGGATTTTTTCATGTTATATTCACCACACCTTGTGTCTTGTACTTGAACCTTGACCTCGAGAATAATGGTGGATTGGGTGGATGATTTGGTTAATGTATTGGGGTCAATGTAGGATGAAGAGGATGAGGCTTCACCATTGTTCAAAAATTGGATTTTTGTTTTTCCTTTCAAGTTACTACAATAATGAAAGGGGTTAGATATTATGAGATAGTTACCTCAGTTTTGTTGTGAGGAAATTTTATACAATGGTGGAATGTGGATGGGTGACCTACATGGTGTGTATCCATAGGCAACTGAGAAGTACGTTATACAAAAGATCAAGTTCCAAGACTTTTCACACTATATCTTTTATTTCTAGACCAACTTGTATGGGAAATGTGATTGTTCCTCCAGAAGGGTGTTTTGGATCATCATATGCTTTAATGAATATTTTCTTATTCAAATATATGACTCCTTCAGAGTATCCTAATATTTTTACTAGTTTTAAAGTGCAAATGTTTAAACCAACTCCACCATCTATTAGGGCTTATTTGATCTTATGTTTATGGACTTAAACCTCCAAGTGGAGAGCATCATTATGAATAGGTCCATGGGACGAAACAACTTTATTAGTGAATGTGAGATGATGAGTAGATGTGAGATTTCCACCATGGATTGAAATTGGTCTACATTTAGGTCAGGAGGTACCAAAGACTCCTTAAAAGCCTTATCTAGGATATCCTTGTGTAGGGGAGATATACGTAGGAGCTAGAATATGGATATCTATGTAGGTATTTTACCCAAATGGTCCAATAGATTATACTAGGTTGTAGAATGGGATTTGGATGTAGCCCCTTGAAGGGTGACTTTTCCTCTACAAGTTGTGACAACACATTTTTGGATTTTTATTTTTTATAGTGATTGTGGACACTTGACTGTCAGTTTCTTGAATTCGATTAACAATATACTCATAGTTAACATCATTGTAATTGGTATGATTGTTAGAGGTATTAACTTGATTGAAGGAATTTCCCTTACCATGGTTATGTAATAGATCCTTGAAAATCAAATGCTCATTATTGGATGTGTTTGATTGATTCTCAATAATGATATCTCCCTTATGGATGATGTCTTGAATGGGATTTTTTAGTTTGAAATAGTCATGAGTTGTATGCCCTTTCAATTTGTGATACTCACAAAAATTTGTCTTTCTACCATGGGGGTTTGATCTGAGGCTCATAATTTTTATTATTGGAAGCATTATTAAGTTTAATTGGACCAAATTCTAAAGTGTTGACTCAATAGGCTCTCCCAAAAGAGTATATTTCTATCATGTAGTATTATTTTATCTAGATAGACCCCTTTGTGAATTAGTTTTGATGGTTAATGATTCTTGAGCATTAGATGGTGCTTTTAGAATTAATGTAGGTTGATAATTTGTCTTATTTTGGCATCAATCGCACCATAATTGACTACATTTTTATTTTTGGACCAAACATGAGGTTTGTCATTAGATGAAATCGTATTGTCCTTGTTTTCCTTTTATATCTTTACAAGTCCTTTAGATATGTGGGCTTTCTTGAAGGTAAGTCCTCTCTCTATTATATCATTGCAATTGTTGGAACATTAAACTTGTAAGTGGAATATGATATCGTGATTCAAATTTTGTATGAATATCTAGACAAGTTGTTTCTCTGGTAAATGAAATAGGTGTTTGTTGGATAAGTTTCTCCATCATTATAATATAGAGGAAAAATATTCTCCATTCTTTTGCTTGGGATTACATAAGTCTATCATGGAGATTTCGTGTTCAATGTTATACGAGAAGTGTGAAATGCACTTCTCTACCACTTCATGAAAGGTTCTAATTCCATGTTGGAGATGAGGAAACCATTCAATGGATTCTCCCTAAGCTTTGTGGAAAGAGGCACATAAGATATGCATCTTTGTATGCAACCTATAAGAAAACTATATAAAACTCTCTGATGTGTTCTTGAGGGTTCTCCCTCCCCTTATATTTGTCAAATTTTGAAATTTCAAAGTTATGAGGGAATTATGGCATTGACATTGTTTTGTCAAAGGGATAAGGATGTATGTCCTCTAATGTGTAGCTTTGATTTGTTAATCCTATTTGAATGTTTGAGATTTGTTGCTGCAAGTCTTGAATTTGTTGAGCCAAACCATTTGGATGTGTAAAGGGGGTATGTTGATGGGATTATAGTTGGATATGTGATGAGTGGATGATTGACCTTGAGGAAATACCATTTTTGAGTTGTATTGTGGAATGTATGTGTTATTGTGTGGAGTTTAAGTGTTTGTGGATATGTTTGATGTATCAAAGTGGTTTGATGATACGAGTTGTGAAGTTTTGAGGTAGATTTTATGGGAAGATGTTTTGATTAGGTAGGATTATTTTTTTATTTTGAGGAATGGTGCTTTGAATTGAGGTGATAATGGTTTGAGGTTGATATGAGGTTGTAATTTTGAGGGATAGTGTTTTGATTTTGAGGAGTGTGTGTATTTGTGTGTATGTTCAATGTAGGTGCTTTTGAGTTGTAAGATGCATGTGAATATGTTTACAGATTAATCATTGGAGTGGAAGTGATAATGTTATTGTGTGAAGTGTTTTTTCCAATATGGATATTTGGTTTTGAGGAATGTAGGTATGTGTTTGTATGTTTTATCTAGGTTCTTGTGAGATGTACGATGTATGTGAAGGTGTTTGTAGATTAGTCATTGGTATGGACGTGATAGTGTTGTTGTGTAAAGTGTTTTCTTTGTATAATGGATTGCTGATTTGTAATGTGTATGGTGGAAGTTGAGGGTTAGTGAGAGGTATAGATACTTGGGTTGATTTTGTGGGTATTACTGATTATGGAATGGTGGCAAAAAAAATGGGATGTGTTATTGGAAGATTGTGTGAAAGGGTTGGTCTATTGTGGTATAGAAGTGTTGTTAGGTGATTGTATGAAGGGATGAGTT
>VDFB02329294.1:0-30223 GCA_007258455.2 Sequoia sempervirens | reverse complement strand
ATGATGGATGATCTTATCAGTATTGACTTGTCAATTTATATATATTAAAAGTGGTTGATTATTTTTAGATGGATATTTATTAAGTATGATGATTTTAATTTACTGCTTAGGATGGATGTTGTCAAATTCAATTAAATTATAGATATTTGATTCACTTGTTTTAATTATAGATGATGATCATGTTACAATAATTATATTGTTATTTAATCATATGAGTTAAATAATTAAATTACTTACTCTATAATCATATGAGTTATTTAAGAGGCATGATATATTTAACTAATTAAATTGAAATAAAACATATTAAATTAATAAATGGAAGTAAAACAAGAAGCATTTTTAGAAAGTGCTGGCTAAACAATGGAAGCCAAACTAGAAGCAAACCAAAAGCAATCTTGGAAGCAAAATTGGAAGCAAAACCGGAAGCAAAAGTGGAAGTAAATTTAGAAGAAAAATTAGAAGCAAAATTAGAAGCAAAACTGGAAGTAAAATTGGAAGCAAAACTGGAAGAAAAACCGGAAGCAAACCTAGAAGCAAAACCGAAAGCAAACATGGAAGCAAAATCAAAAGCAAAACTAGAAGCAAAACCGGAAGCAAAACCAGAAGCAAAACTAGAAGCAAACTTGGAAGCAAAACCAAAAGCAAAACTAGAAGCAAAACCGAAGCAAAACTGAAGCAAAACCAAGCAAAACCAAGCAAAATTGGAAGCAAAAATCGAAGCAAATTGAAGCAACCGAAGCAAAACTAGATGCAAAATTGGAAGCAAAACTAGAAGCAAAACTAGAAGAAAAAATGGGAGTAGACACGGAAGCAAAATCAGAAGCCAAATTGGGTGCCAATTTTGGCGCCATTTCCGTCGTTACTTCCCAGCGCTATTTTAGGCGCTAATGGAGGCGCCCTAATTTTTCGGTGTTACAACCGGTGCTAATTACGACATTGAAAATGGCAGAAAATTCGGCACAAAAATGGACGTCAAACTGACCATGCCTATTTGCACTTAGTTTAATGCCAACCAAATTGTCCAACTCGTGTGCTCAAAATACACTAAAATTTGGTGCCAAAATCGGTGCTAATTGCCTGTTGTGTTGTTGTGAGAGGTACATTATGGATTATGAATGTGCTCAGTAGCATGGTGATGTGGATTTGGGTCCTAATTAACCCTTGGCGTGGCCATCCTTCACTTCTTTCCATCATGGAGGTGTTTCATGTTGACCTATTTTGGTATTGCATGTTTTAGGTGCATATGTTTCATTAAGGCTGACCTAATTGAGATTGTTTAGGTCGTGGATGATATATAAGTAAGGTAAATTATTGAAGATGTGTGTGGATTGGTAGAAGGTGTGTGAAATATGTAAAATTGATTTAGTATGGTGATCTAAGTGTGATATTAATGCCTATGACTCCAATGCAGTGAGTAGAAGGGTCTATATTTGTAGTGTGCTTAAAGTTGCTAGAGGAAATGAGCAAAAGGTTGCAAATAGCATAAATTTTTAGCTATGGATTTATCATGTTTCCTTGAGATAGTGAATCTCTTTCTAATAATATTCTTCTATCTTCTTTCTTCTTGGAAGCAAGCCACCCAATAGTGATCCTTTCTTCTTTTTTTGGGCAGTGAGCCTAATTGTATTTGGTGTTGCGATTCATATATATGTGAGCTAATCCTCACTGTGGTTTTTCCCTTCTTGGGTTTTCCATATAAATCTAGTGTCCTTATGTGTTTGGATGTCTTTGTATTACTGTTTCATATGTTTACATTCTACTAATGTATGATAAGCATTTAAGGGCTATCAAGAGTTTGAATGATATTAAGGGATTCAATTTTTTAAAGTATAAAATTGATTCACCCCCTCTAAGTTGTCCTATGCATCTAACAATTGATATCAAATCTATGGTTCCCAGGAAGAAGCTTAACCACTTGAGCTAGATCTAGATGGATCACAAGAAGGGTATCAAAGCTCTAATGTTTGATAGAATAAATTGTGCTTATTGGAAATCCAGGATGGAGTCCTTTCTAATTTCTCTTAGTTTTGGTGTTTGGAAGTCAATTGAAAAAGGATATACTATACGTGTTGTTGGTATGATAAGTGATGATGAGATCAAGGATTATGAAAAAATGGTAAAGCAAGAAATGTGATCTTGAGTGGTCTTTCTCATTCTGAACTTGGAAAAGTGATAAGTCTAAAATTTGCTAAAGAAGTCTGGAAAAAAACTAGAGTATTTATGAAGGAGATGACAAGGTCAAACAAGAAAAGATGCAAAACTATAAAGAAAATTTTGAAACCCTAAGGATGTCTAAAGATGAAGATATTATTACCTACATGCTCAAAGTCGATGAAGTTTTCAATGCCATCAATGGTCTTGGTGGAAAGCTAGAAGAAAGAAAAGTTATGAAAAAGGTATTAAGAACTCTTCCTAAATCTTATAGCTCTAAAGCTTCTGTTATTGAGGAAGCTTAGAATTTAGATAATTACTCTAGAGATCAAATGTATGGTTCTTTAACTTCTTCTGAAATGAGAGAGTTTGGTCAAGATGTTGCAAGTAAAGAAACTACCTTTAAAGTCTACAAAGCAGAGAAGGATGGTGAATCAGATTCAAATGATCTTGATGAGGTGGAAGAAAATTTTGTAAGGAGATTGAAAAAGGGCATTGGAAAATACAGAGGTAAGTTACCCTTTAAATGTTTCAATTGTGGAAAGATGGGTTATTATGCTTCTAAATGTCCAATCAAAGTTGTGAATGACAAACCTAGGGATCATAAAGGAAAATTTGTCAAGAAAAGTTACTATGTTGAAAGAGACAATGGTGTATCTAATGATGAAGAATCTAACTATCCTGGTGAGGATAGTAATGAATGCTTGTTAATGGATCTAAAAGCTGGAACTAATTCTTCTAAGCTTGAAATATGTGTGAAGGAAAGTGCTCTGGTAATAGGTCATAACACTAAAGGAACTATGTTGATTGCTTTTCATGCAAGTAAGAAATGAATTATTGGATAATTGATAGTGGATGTTCAAATCATATGGCAGGTGATAAGAGTAAGTTTTTTAAACTTCAAAAATATGATGATGGTCTTGTTAATTTTGGTGATGATACATTTGCTAAGATTTGTGAAAAAAATTAATTAGTTTTGATGGCAAAAATAATACAGATGATGTTATTTATGTCAAGGGTCTCCAACATAATCTTTTTAGTGTAGGACAAAAGTGTAGCAGAGGATATAATCTTGTGTTTTGGGATGGTGGTTGTGAAATTAAAAAAGAAAGCTCCAGTACTCTGGTTGTTGCTGGAACAAGGAAAAAAGGTAATGTTTATCAGCTCAAAGGTAGTGGTGCAAAATTCCTTATGTCTCAAATCAATGAAAGTTGGCTATGGCATATAAGGATGGGTCGCATCAATTTTGATAGCCTATTGAAGATTAGTTCTACTAATGTTGTGAGAGATCTGCCAAAGAATACAAAGCTTATCAATGTAATGTGCAAGGAATGCCAGTTTGGAAAGAAAAAGAAGAGGTTCAAGACAAAGGAATATTCTACCACAGGTCCTTTGGAGTTGGTGCATATAGACCTGTGTGGACCTACCATAATAAAAATCTCATATGGTGATAGGTATTTCATGCTATTGATTGATGATTATTTTAGAATGACTTGGGTGGAATTTCTTAAAGAAAAATCAAAAGCTCTAGATATGTTCAAAGCATTCAATTCTATGGTTGAGAATGAAATGGATATGAAAATCAAGTGCTTAAGGTCTGATAGAGGTGGTGAGTTCACCTCCAATGATTTTAACAACTTTTATGAATATCATAGAATAAAGATGCATTTGTAAAATCCTAGAACTCCTCGGTAGCATGGAGTTGTGAGGAAGAATAGAACAGTTCAAGAAGCTACTAGGACAATGATAAAGGAAGCAAATATATCATATGTTTATTGGAGAGAAGCAATTCATATTGTAGTCTACAGTCTTAATAGAGGTCAAGCAAGAGTGAACAGTTCAAAGAATCCCTATGAGTTATGGTATAGTAAACCTCCTACTGTAATGTATTTCAGATTTTTTGGAAGCAAATGCTATATCAAAAGAGATGAAGAAAACTTAGGAAAGTTTGATGCAAGATCTAGTGAAGGAATCTTCCTTGGATACTCTACAAGAAGCAAAGCTTACTAATGCTACAATAAAAGGTTGAAGAAGATTGTTGAAATTGCAAGTGTTAAGATGGATGAAGAGCCACTACATAGTTTAGTACTAATAGAAGGATATGAATTTGATGAATCCCCTTGTAGTGAAGAAGAAAAGGATGAAGAGAATGAAAAAGAGATGACAATTGAAGAGGAAGAAGCTCCAAAAAAGATCCCTAAGACTCCTAAGTATGTGTAGAAGAATCATTCTTAAGATCAAATCATTGGAGATAAGAGAAAAGATGTGTTGACAAGGAAGAAAGTAGTTATGGAAGAGGAACAAGCAAGTTTATGTTTACTTTTCAGAGGTGGAACCTAAAATAGTGACTAAGGAATGCAAAGATGAGAATTGGATCAATAATATGAAAGTGTAATTGGAACAAATTAAGAAGAATCAAACTTTGGAATTGGTCCCAAGACTTGTAAACAAGAATGTGATAGGAACTAAATGGGTTTTCAAGAACAAATTGAATGAGGATGGAAAGATTTTCAAGAACAAGGCTAGACTTGTGTGTAAGGGTTACTCACAAGTAGAAGGAATAGATTCTAAGGAGACATTTTCTCTGATAGCAAGGATGGAAGCCATTAGATTTTTTTTGGCTTTTGTAACACATAGAATTTAAAGTATATCATGTGGATGTAAAGTCTGCATTCTTGAATGGTGAGTTGGAAGAAGAGGTATACATTGAACAATCGAAAGGATTTCGGTTATCAGATGATGTTGATATGGTCTATAGGTTGAAGAAGGAATTGTATGGACTCAAACGAGCTCCTAGAGCCTAGTATGAAAGGTTAGATAAGTATTTGTTGTAGTAAGGATTTGAGAAAGGTACTACAGATAGAAATATTTACTTCAAAATTGAAGGAGAACAAATTCTAATTGTGGTAGTGTATGTGGATGGCATTATCTTTGGAGGAAATTAAGGTATGTGCAAGAAGTTTTAAGAGGAAATGTAGAAAGAGTTTGATATGTCAATGTGTGGGGAGATGAATTTCCTCATTGGATTACAAATCAATCAACCAGAAAAAGGTATTTTCATTTCATAGTTAAAATATGTCAAGGAAATGTTGAAGAAATTTGGAATGGAGGATTCTAAACTGGTATGTACTCCTATGGTTACAGGTTGTAAGTTGAGAAAAAATGATGAATCTCCTAAGGTTGATCAAAGCAAGTATAAATCAATTATTGGAGGACTGATGTATCTAACTGCTACTAGACTAGATATCATGCACACAGTTTGTCTTATGGCAAGATATCAAGAAGATCCCAAATAATCTCATGTTGCAGCAGTAAACAGGATATTTATATACTTGAAGGGCTCTCTGAACTTTGGTTTGTGGTATCCTAGGGATACTGATTTATCCTTGAGTGCATATATAGATGCAGATTGGGCAGGATTTACAGATAATAGAAGAAGTACAAGTGGTGGTGTTTTCTTTCTCGGAAACAAATTAGTTTCTTGATTGAGTAAGAAGCAAGATTGATTGTCATTATCTATTGTAGAAGTAGAGTATATTGCAGTAGAATCATGTTGTACATAGGTGTTGCAAATGAAGAAAACATTGAAGAATATCAAAGTATCATATGATTAACCTATTTCTATCTTATGTGATAATACAAGTGTTATCAATATATCAAAGAACTCGATAATGCATTCAAGAACAAAACATATCTCAATTATGTATCACTTTTTAAGGGAGAAAGTTGTAGAAAATGAGGTGAAGTTGGAACATGTGCCTACAAAGGATCAAGTTGCAAATATCTTTACAATGGATCTTCCAAAGGATACTTTGGAGTATCTCCAACAGAATTTAAGGTTTATTGCCCCTCCTTCTTTCAACTAGATGCATAAGTATGTGCATCTATTTGGGAAGCATTTCAAGATATATTTTTGGTATTGGGTTGATGTTGAAGGCTATCTCCTAGACTAATGTTGAAGGCTACCTCTTAGGGGGAGTAGGTATTGGTATTGATTATTGATGCAATTGGATGGAGCATATTTTGTGTCCCTAAGGGGGAAAAGCGTTGGAAAAGTGAGTGCAGTGTAGTTGCTTGTTGGTGTTGTAAGTAGTGTCAAAATGGTGTATGTGGATGATGTGTGAAAGGTGTAGGTGTTTCCCTTTGAATATTGTCAAAGGGAGAGAGCAAAAGATTACAATACATAAAAGAGAAATAATAATGTGAAGTATACAAGAAAGAGAGTTGGATGAGTTTATGGCCCTTTGTCATGGATGTAAAAGGGGGAGAGAGAAAAGTCTAAAAAACACAAGGAAAGAATTGATTCCAAAGGGGGAGAAAAGTTGGACAGAGAGATAGAGTTTATTGGGAGAGAGTTGGTTGAATATAGTATGAAGACCATAGGAGGAGAGAGTTTTCAAGAGCAAGAGAATGAGATTATGAAGAGTTCCCCCAATCAAGGGGAATTCTACTTGTTGTGGAGTTATTGTTGGTTTCTTTTGTTGTTGATGGTTTTTCAGAGAGTTGGTGTTTCCATCAATGAAAAAAGGGGAGATTGTTGCAAGTATGTTGCTGGTGTTGTCATTTATTTCAATAGTTTCTAGTGTTGTTCATTGATGTCAACCGTATATGGTTGTGTGTTGGAGTTGTTGAAAGGATACTAGTGTTGTCATAGTTAGGGAGATTATTGTCAAGTGTGTGTACCTGTATGGATGTGTTGTGATTTGATAAGAAGGTGTTATGATTTTTTCATCAGTGTGGTCATTGATGTCTTAATGGATAAGAGTTGCAATTGTAGTAAGTCCACTTGGTTTCCAAGTTCTTTTGAGAAAATTTGAATAAAAGAGTGGGTAGTGTGATAAAGGTGTGTTTAGTGTTGTGCTTCGTATTTCTTCATGGTTGAAGATATGATTGTGTGGTTTGGATATGATTATCATAGGTTTTCAAAGGTTTTATATCCAAATTTTTAGGTTTTGGATAGTTCTACAGTGAAAGTTGTGTTTGATAGTTTATTTGTCTATGTAGAAGGTTGTTTGGGAGAAATGAGATTGCTCTACATTTCTCCGCAATGAAATTTCTTGTCTTGTACATTTTGGAATGTGAATAAATTATTTGTAACTTCCTTCCTTTGAGGTTTCATGTGCTGAGGTGTTCTACAAGGTTGGTTAGTGAGTTGTGTTATGTGGTAGTGTGTCTAGTTGCACATAATGATGGTGTTCTTGATTTTAGGTGGTTGTGGTAGAGTTGCAAAATATTTTGATGATGTTGGAATATTCTAAGATAATATAAGGATGCTATGAATTGTTTTTGTATGGTCCACATGGCCTAGAGAAGCGTGTATGTGGTCACTTGTAGTGTTAGTTTAGGTTTGGTTGACCTAGCATTCTAGCACTATTTACGGAGGTACCTCATGGATTGTGAATGTGTTGAGTAGCACGGTGATGTGGATTTTGGTCCTAGTTAACCCTTGGTGTGGTCATACTTCACTTATTTCCACCATGGAGGCATTTGGTGTTGACCAATTTTGGTATTACATTTTTAGGTGCATATGTTTCATTAAGGCTGACCTAATTGAAATTGTTTAGGTTGTGGATTATATATAAGTAAGATATTTCGTTGAATATGTGTGTGTATTGGTAGAAGGTGTGTGAAAGATGTAAATTTTATTAAGCGTGGTGATCTAAGTGTGAGATTAATGCCTATGAATCCAATGCAGTGAGCAGAAGGGTCTACATTTACAGTGTGCTTGAAATTATTGGAGGCAGTGAGCCAAAGGTTGCAAAAGGCATAAAGTTTCAATGGTGCATTTATCATGTTTCCTTGAGATAGTAAATCTCTTTATAGTTGTCTTCTTCTATCTCCTTTCTTATTGGTAGTGAGCCACCTGACAGTGAGCCTAATAGTATTCGGTGTTGCCATTCATATATATGTGAGCTAATCCTCATCGTGGTTTTTCCCTTCTTGGGTTTTCCACGTAAATTTTGGTGTTCCTATGTGTTTGGATGTGTTTTCATTATTGTTTCATATGTTTACATCCTGCTAATACATGACAAGGGTTTAAGGGCTATCAAGGGTTTGAATGATATTAAGGGATTGAATGTTTTTAAGTATACAACTGGTTCACCCCCCCTCTCATTTATCTTGTGCATCTAACACATATAGTGTTTTGGGTGTGTTATATAAATATCTTCCTCCAAACCACCATGAAGGAAAATTATTTTCACATCTATTTTCTCAACCTCTGGATCATAAGTAACAACAATATAAAGTAAGAATCTAAGTGATGTCACTTTTGTGTTAGGATAGGTGACATTATAATTGCTTTTCTAAGTTGATTTGTGTGTCTGTACATTATTTGGAAAGTGTTCTTGAGGACATGAGGGACAAAATATTTATAATTTACTTTCCTTTGATAAACTGTAATTGCATTCAAAAAGGTGGACCCTTGGCGGTGGTGATTACAAGGCATCCTAAGAGAATATTCTTCTTAGGCATCCAACATTATGGGTTGGGACCACTTGAGTGTGCATATCCTTGCATGTTATTTACATGTTTTTCATGCTCTTGAATGGTTGGGCACCTAGGTTTTCATGTTGGTGCATGTTCATGCATGTAGCCGTCGGAGTCATCAAAGACTTATGGAGCACACAGGTTTGACTTATTTTGATTGGCTATGGGTTAGGTTCCCATGTGAAGGCCATGTGATTATTGAATATTTAAATATTCCATGTTCATGGTTTGTCCACTAAGTGGGCCATGGGTTTTTCCATGTTGTTTTTAGATACCATTTGTGGTATTCTCTCTCATAAACTTCTATATATTGGAGCCTTGGGATGGTGGTTTAGTATGAGTTCTTTATAGGTTGTTAGGACGACAAAGTGTTGTCGGATTACAAAGAGGATTGTTGTATTGATGTAATTCCTTGAAGATTAATATAAACATTAGATCTCTTTGGGTGTGGAGTTATTTTCGTAAGGGTTTCTCCATGTATATCTTGTGTCACTTGTGTTGATGACTTGTGGTATTGCAGATTTTTATTTCATTATTGCATATGTCAATCACTTAATCGTTTTAAGGTAATTTTGTAAACATATTTTCAGATTTCCAACCACATATTTAAGTTAATATTGAGCACAAGTTATACCTTGATTTCCAACATTTGGTATCAGAGCTAACAATTTTGTTAAGAGAGGGACACCTTTCTTTTGAGTGTTGAAGTTTTTTTGGTTGCAGTGGGAGCTTATGCATTGTGGGTTTTGTAAATTTGTGAAAAATATTGAAAACCATGGCCTCTACCTCTCATCTAGATATTGATAAATGCAATGACATTGGCTACGAGATGTGAAAGTTGAAGATGGAGGATATCCTTGAAGAGAGAGATCAGTGGTTGGAAATTTCAAAGCAAACTAAACCAGAGAAAATGTTTGATGAAGATTGGAATAAAATGGATAAGAAGGCATGAGGAACCATTTGGTTGTGTCTTGCAAATTTTGTCCTCTTGAATGTTTCAAAAGAAGCCACCACATACAATTTGTGGAAGAGGATATGTGATATCTATCAAACTAAAATTTTAACTAATAAGTTGTATCTCAAAAGACATTTGTATTCTTTGAAAATGAAAGATGGTGATTCTATTGCAGAACATTTAAATGCTTTTAATATGATTTTAAGTCTACTTGCATCAATAGATGTTAAGTTAGAAGAAGAAGATAAATGTATTTTGTTTCTTTGCTCTTTACTCGAATCTTGGAAAAATCTAATTGTTGCCATAAGTGGTGGTGGTATAGAACCAAAGATGGATAGTATCATTGTAATACTTCTTTCAGAAGAGATGAGGAGAAAGTACATGAATGCAGTCTCCCAAGATTCCTTGCATGTGTGAGGAAGGTCCAAAGAAAAAGGAGGGCCTAAAGGGTAAAATAAGAGAGACAAGTCTAAAAGACATTCTAAAACCCTCAGGAAGAGCAGAGTAAAGTGTTGGAATTGTGGTAAAAGAGGTCATGTGAAAAAGGAGTGTAGGAACTAGAAAAAGAGTTTGGATGCTTCCACATAAAAGTCCTCTAAAGATGGTGATTCTGAAGCTTTTTTATTTATGCTAACACTATTAGTAATGATGCTTGGCTTATTGATTCAGGTTCCTCCTACCATACGACTCTTCACAAGGGTTGGTTTACTTCATATTCAGCTTATGATGGGGGAGAATTTTTCCTTGGTGATGATAACATGAAGAAGATTGTTGGTAAGGGAAAGGTAAAGTTGTGTTTCAGTGATGGGAGGGTTAAAACCCTTGATCATGTTTTACATATTCCAGGACTTAAGATAAATTTAATTTTAGTATCCAAGTTGAATGATTCTAGAATGCATGTGACATTTGACAAGTCTAGTTGTAGGTTGGTAAGAGGGAGTTTGGTGATTGATAAAGGATCTTGAATAGGGACTTTATTTAGGCTTAATTCATCGACTTTTTGTAATTTCTCCAATGTAATTGACACTAAAAATACATGTATGTTGTGGCACCATAGATTGGGTCACATAAGTGAAAAAGGTCTTAAGACTATTTTGAATAAAAAATTGGTTGACGGTCTTTCTGATTATTTTATTTGGAAATACCAAGTAGCATCATGTTTCATAAACAAAAATATAATTCTAATTTCCTAATGGGCCTAATAGTTAAGAGGATTATTAGGAGATCATTCATTTAGATTCTTTTGGACTAGGTGGATGTTGACTCTTGGAAAATATTTTTATTATGTTACTTTCATTGATGATGTGTCAAGATACACTCCAGATTTTATTTTTATGCATGCAAAATCTAAAGCCACTAAGTGTGAGGGAATTAAGCTTCCTTTAGTTGAGAAGCAAAAAACATAAGATAAGGGGTGTTGAGATCTGAAAATGGGGGTGAATATTGTTCTAAGGGAATTTTATGAGTTCTATTATCATGTAGGTATTGTTTGGAAAAAAAAGACTACACCTTATACACCTCAAAAAAATGGGGTAGCAAAAATAATGAACCGAACCTTAATGGAAAGAGATATGAGCATGTTGAGTGGTGCTAAGCTTGATAGATGTTTTTGGGTAGAAGGTGTAAGTACTACATACATTATTTGGTTAATAGATCTCCTTGTTTAGCTCTTGTTGATAAAACTCCTTTTGAAGTGTGGATAGGTAGAAAGCCTTCTATTTCACATTTAAGGGTCTTTGGTTGTGAGGATTTTGTTCATGTACCTCAAGAGAATTGTTCTAAGTTGGATCCAAAAGCATAGAAATGCATCTTTATTGGTTATGATGATAATGTAAAAGGTTATAATCTTTGGAATCACTAACCTACAAAATGGTTTTCTCTAAAGATGTAATTTTCAGGGAGTTTAGAGCTTACTCAAGTGAAGAACAACCAAAGGAGAAAGATAAGACAAAAATAGTGCACTTCGAGACAAATATTGAGAAGTAGGAAGATGCAAATGTGGAAGAACAACCAAATGGATTTGATGATGGAGAAGAAGAAGAGGGTTTAGAGAGTTCAGAAAGTTCAAATGATGTACAAGATGAGCATGAAGAAGAAGAAGAGTAGCAAGAGCCCCTTGTTCCTACCTTGAGAATATCCACAAGGCAACAAAATCTAGTTGACAGGTATATCCCACCCAATTTCTATTGTGTATTTTCTTTGTTGAGTATTGAAAATGAACCTAGATCTTACAAGGAGGGTCTTTCTTCAAAAGAAAGTGAGTCTTGGATGCAGGCCATGCAGGAGGAGATGATGGCTCTGGACAGTTGTGATACCTAGTATCTTGTGAATTTTCCCAAAGAAAGGAATCCCATTGGTTACAAGTAGGTTTTTAAAAAGTAATTTGGAGAAGATGGTTGATTAGAGTGGTATAAGGTCAGGTTAATGGTCAAGGGCTACTCCTAGAGGAGTTGATTTTGGTGAAATTTTCTCTCCTATTGCTAAGTTAACTTCTATTAGATTCATATTATCTATTGTTGTTGCTTATGATTTTGAAATAGAGCAAATGGATGTTAAAATTGCTTTCTTGTATGGGGATCTTGAGGAAGAAATTTATATGCGACAGCCTGACGGTTTTGTTGTGAAAGGAAAAGAACACTTGATTTGCAGGTTTAAGAGAGTTATATGGTTTGAAATAGTCACCCAGGGTGTGGTACTAGAAGTTTGATGCCTTTTCATTGAATTTGGGTTTTGTTATAAGTGAGGAGGATCATTGTGTTTACATTAAGGTTATTGATGATTAGATTCTAATCATTCTCTTGTATGTTGATGACATGTTGTTTATGGGTAACAACAAGGTGATGATTAAGGATCTTAAGAATTAGCTTTCTGGCATATTTGATATGAAGTATTTGGGGGATGCAAAATATATTCTTGGGATGGAGATCAATATGTATTGGGTTTACAAAAAGATTTGGTTAAGCCAGATGTTGATACTATTTTGTAGAGGTTTAATATGCATGATTGTAAACCAGTAAATATTCAATTTCCAGTTGGTACTAAGTTGAGTTTAGAAATGTGTCCTAATTTTGATGATGATGTTGAAGAGATGGCTAACATTTCTTATGTTAGTTTCCTTGGTAGTTTAATGAATGCAATGGTTTGCACTAGACCAAATATAGCCCAAGCAATGGAAGTTTTGAGCAAGTTTATTTCTAACCCTAGTACGGAGCATTGGAATTTTGTTAAGAGGGTGTTTATATATTTTCATGGTACTTTTGATTATTGTTTGGTTTATCATGGTATTGATGATGTGGATAAGTCATTGGACATACAAGGTTTTGTTGATGTAGATTGGGCAGGTGACTTGGATATTTGAAGGTCCACTAGTGGCTATGTTTTTACTTTGTTTGGAGGTGCATTGAGTTGGATGAGTCAGAGGCAACCTACAGTTGCTTTATCCACCATTGAATTAGAATATATGATAGCTACACATGCTTCTAAGGAGGCGGTTTGGTTACAAAGACTTGGTAATGACATTGGTTTTAATTGAAAGATAATGAGGATTGGATGTGATAGTTAGAGTGCCATATATTTAGCTAAAAATTCCAAGTATCATGCCCATACTAAACATTTTGATGTTTAGTATCACTTTGTGCTAGAAATGGTAGAGAATGGTAAGGTTTTGATTGAGAAGGTTGACACTTTGGATAATGCTGCAGATTCTCTAACAAAGCCAGTGACCACAAATAAGTTATCTTGGTGCAGGAAGCCCATGGGCCTTGATCATTATACTTAATTTTATATTTGTATCTCATGGATGTAATTGCAATGTATAATTTCAAGTGGGAGAATTTTAGGATAGGTGACATTATAATTGTTATCCTAAATTTATTTATATGTGTCTCCATATTCTTTGGAAAGTGTTCTTGAAGACATGAGGGACAAAATATTTATTATTTATTTTCCTATGACAAATGGTAATTGCATTCAAAGAGGCGGACCCTTCACGGTGGCGGTTACAAGGCATCTTGGGAGAATATTCTTCTTAGGCATCCAACTTTTTAGGTTGGGAACACTTGAGTGTGCATGTCCTTGCATGTTATTTGCATGTTTTGCATGCTCTTCCATGGTTGGGCACCCACGTTTTCATGTCGGTGCATGTTCATGCATTTAGCCATCAAAGCTATCAGAGAATTATGGAGCACTTAGGTTTGAATCATTTTGAATGGCTATGGGTTAGGCACCCATGCGAAGGCCATGTGATTATTGAATATTTTATTCCATGTTAATGGGTTGTCCACTAAGTGGGGCGTGGGTTTTTCCAAGTGGTTTTTATTTTTGTTTTGGGATACCATTTGTGGTATTCTCTCTCACAAACTTCTATATATTGGAGCCTTGGGATGGTGGTTTAGTATGAGTTCTTTGTAGATTAGGACAATGAAGTGATGTCAGATTATAGAGAGGATCTTTGTATTGATGTACTTCCTTGAAGATTAATACAAACATTGGATCTCTTAAGGTGTGGAGTTTTTTCCTACAAGAGTTTCTCCACATATATATTGTGTTACTTGTGTTGATGACTTGTGGTATTGTAGATTTTTATTTCATTGTTGCATATGTCAATCACTTAATCATTTTATGGAAGTCTTGTAAACATATTTTCAGATTTGCAACCACATATTTAAGTTAATATTGTTGCAAGTTATACCTTGATTTCTAACATTTTACAACAGGAGAAAATATCTCACCATAATCAACACCCTCGACCTAAGAGTAACCTTTTCCAACCAATTGTTCTTTGTAATTCTCAATACCTCCATATAAACCAATATTTTTCTTGAACACCCATTTATAATCAACAGGTTTTCATCCTTCATGCGATGATACTAGATCCCCTGTATCATTTTAAAAAAAATTGGTTTCTTCATCCATAATTTTTTTTAGGATTATGCATCATTCATACCTTATTCATCTTCTATAGATCTAGGTTCATCCATGTTAGTATTTAAAGAAAAATATATCTCCAGTCATTAGGTAAATACCTTTTAGGTGGTTTTATATGCCTTGTATACCTTTGAACAAGTTTAGCTGAAGGTTCTTCCTCCTCTTTTGAAGATTTAGAGTTAGATGAGCTCTCCTCAACTTCTTGTCTACCTAGGGGCCTTGATTCAACTTTTTCAGGTATAGAGGGAAATTAAATCACATCATTTTTTTCAATTTGATCTAGCTCTAATATAATAGAAGAAGGTTTATTTTCTCTAAAAATAACACTTCTACTATATATTACATTTTGCACAACAGGATCTCAAAGCTTTTATCTTTCACACCATAATTATATGTGATGAAGATACATTTCACAACCTTATTCTCCAAATTTGTTTGCTTCTCATTTGGCACATGTGCATATGCCTCATAACCAAAAACTCTAAGATATTTAGTGAAGGCTTGTGACTTGACCATTACTCTATAGGTGTCTATATAGGAGTGAATTTGTACCCCTTATGCAAATTCCCCTTTTACCCTTCCTCACTTTAGAAAACCAAATTCAAATGCTAAATTCCACATAAGCTCGCTACCTTCATTCCACTTGGAATTCATTTTGTGTGTCGATAGAGGAATAACTGTCGGGGATGCCAGCGTGACACGCAGATGTCTACGTGGTGTGCTTACATCCCTGGCAGATTCTTGCCTTTGAAGCCTGCAGAGGTGTTACACTTCCCATTGGAGGTCAATTTGTAACACCCTCTTCGACTAACCGACCCAAATATGGTCATTTTCTTCACTCTCCTTCAAATTCACTCCTTCATGCATTTCATCTTCTACACAATCCTCTAAGCATTCAATTCAGCTCCCTACACACTTTCTCAAGAATTCTCTTAGCATCCATCACTCTCAAGCAACACTTTGGCACTCCATAGTAGCAACAACAACACTCCATCAACTTTGTAGAGAAAGTGTGGAACAACACCATTGTAGCAGGGGCTTGAATCCCTTCATTTTCTCCTTCATTGGCTAGTGAGCTCTTGGTGGAGGTGGTAAGCTTTCTACTCCTCTCCTCTACAATTTCGTTGAGTAGCACAATACTATTTTGTAGTGTTATTGTGTTCATTTCTTTCACTCTCCTTTATCATACTTTTTCTCCATTATCGGTATCTTGGCTATTCGTGGAGGTGTGTTCACCAAAACGGGTTTGACTGGTGCATGCCCCTATACAACCACCCAACAATTTTCCTCTTTCTTGTGTGTAGGTGGACGTGCATTTGGAGCTAGTTGGTGAACAAGATCTTTTGTGAGATCATTCTTGTCACCCTAGCTTTAATCTACTTACTTTATCACATCCCAGTTTTATATATTTCTTATTTCATGCTATTTTTGTTCTCTTTTGAAACTACTAGCTAGGTCATAGTCTTTTATAGTGGTTCACCTAGTCCTTTTTAGCCCTCTCTAGTCGCAATGCTAACGCCACACTGCTTAGCATCCTATCATCCTAACCGCGCTTTCGTCCTTGGAGAGAGCTACCTAAGGCACAGTGTTGAACCCAAAAATTGGCACGCCTAGCCCCATCTTGAATCTTAGGTCTGCATAGTGGTTGAAGGACCTCATAGTCCTCATCATTCTCGTCCCTCATCTCCTAACACCCCTTTAAGCTGAGGTAAGTTAGGGCAACCTTCCGCTCTTGGCTCTTTGTGACCTGGGGCCTTGAACGTGGTTGGTCCCCCTCTCTTACAGTGTCTTATTAACAAGAGTTGATGTAGGAAACCTATTAATCAGGTAACAAGCAAAAGCAACAACTTTAGCCTAAAACATTTGTTCTAGACCAACACTACTTAGCATACTCTTAGTCTTCTCCATCGGTGTCTTGTTCATTATTTCTACAACTCCATTCTATTGTGGAGAATATAGAGTTGTTTTTTGTCTACAAATACCACAATCTTTATGGAATCTATCAAAATTATTAGAAAAAAATCGCTGCCATTATTAGTCCTTAAACATTCTATTTTCCTTCAAGTCTCAACTCAACCATTGCATTGAATTATTTAAATCACCTAAAAAATATATATTTTCTCTTTAGAAAATATATCCATAACCTACTATAATCATCAATAAATGAAACATAATATGTGGATTTTCCAATTGAAGGAACATCGACAAGACCAAACACATTAAAATGAATAAGATCTAATACACCACAAGATTTATGAGAATTCAAGTAAAACTAAATGTGGTTTTGTTTTCCATAAATATAACTCACAAAAATCAAAATCAAGATTAGAATCAAACAAACCTTCGACAAGGTTTTTTAATTTTTCAAGGTCCTTAGAGCCTTTTCTCCAATATGGCCAAGTCTCTAGTGTCATAACATAGATTTCTCTACAATTAACTTTGATTAAGAAGAAAGAGCATATTTTGGTACCCAGAAGCCATGACCATCTACTAAAGATGAAACCCTCACCTCTTCCAATGAAGTAGCCACATACTTTATTTTCACAGAAATACTATTGCACTCAATAATACATACATCAAGCTTATATAACATGCCATATATAACACCTCTAGCAATCACCATGGAACCTCTAACCATCTTGCATACTAGTGCATCAAAAAAGAATACTTGCACACCCACATCTATTAGTTTGCTCATGGATAATTTTTTTTTGCTAAACCAGAGATATGCAACACACCATTACTCTTTTTTATTCTACCTTCAGGAAACCCATTTATAACTTTACCACAGCCAAAAATATTTAAATAAGAAACATCGCCCAATTACACTTTATCTTCATCAAATTCTTCATATTCAGAAAACCGATCTCTATTAGAGGTCATATAGAAAGATGCAACCAAGTCAATCAACCATGCATCATTACCTACACAAGTTTCCAAAGTTGTAATGAATGTATTACCATCTTTTTTCTTGAACTCAAAATCAAAATCAAATTTCTTTTTTTCTTCTTCTTTTCTTCTTTGCACTCCTTATGAAAGTGTCCAAGCTTCTCACAATTCCAACAAATAACTTTAGACTTTCCAGGAAATTCAAATCTCCCCTTGGACTTGGATATATCATGCTCCTCATTCTTCCTACATTTTTCCTTAGGTATTTAGGGTCTCCTTGGCACTAATGGATACCTTCTAGGGATATCTTTAAGAAACCCTCTATGAAAAGATATAAAAACTTGACAAACTTGCATTATTTTCAAAAAAGAATTAATTCTATTGGTGCAAAAAAATATTAACTATATTGGTGAATCTTTTTTAATCACTAGAAATTTGTAGAAAATATTGGCAAATTATACTTGTATTTCAAAATAATTAAAATAATGTTATTGACAAATTAAACTTGTATGTGAACCAAAAAGATAATTTTGTTGGAAAATTAAACTTGTATGCAAACTAATAAAATAAGTTGGTTGGTGAATTGAACTTGTATGCAAACCAATAAAATAATTGTGTTGTTGAATTAAACTTGTACTCAAACAAAGAAAATAATTTTAGTGGTGAATTGTATAAATATTAAAAAGTTTAAAATTAATTATTTAATGAATGTGTTGGTAAGTTTTTGAAAAATCATAATGTGGGTGGCAAAAATATCAAATGCTAAATGATAATGATTAAGTTAAAAAAATTATAAGTTTTGATCAAAGTGAGGGAAATTTATTGTGAGTCAATATTGATAATGATTAAGGTACATAAAGCCATTTAATTATCATATCTTTTCAATGCTTTGAAGTACTCTTCCTAAAGCCAAAGCTCAATCCAAATAACATTTGTAATGACTCTCCCATATGTTGATGATGCCTCCAAAAAGAAGGAATCATACTTCACAAGAGTAAATGCCATTAAATTCTAGTTTTAGTAAGATTTTATTACATTCGCTGATTTTGTTTGGTTCTCTGTAGGTATTAGTGTTTTAGCTAGAGGAGATCACAATGGCTACTCCTTTGAATATGAAATGATTCTTGTCGGTTGAAAATTGGAGACCCCAATTGATAGTATAATTGATCCAAAAATATTGGGGTTCATCTTCTAAATAGATTGCATTAAAGTGGAGGAGGCGTTGTATGTGACATTAGGCCATGAACAACTCTTGGATCACCCATGAGTAATCTTTCTCTCTCAAATTACCTCAACATTCTTTTCCAATAAATTGGACCTAATAGAAGATGTAGGAATAGTCCAACAACTATCGTTCCTCTTTATTTGGGATCCCTACATCTTTGAGGATTCCTTTTCTAAAGCCCTTCATGAATATGATTTGTTTAAGGAACACAATGCTCCTATTGGAAACATGTTCAAGATCATAGATGTTCAAAATTCTCCACTTGCAATTTGTGTTTACTCTACCATTAAAACATGGACTTCACAATAAATAAAACATTATTGTACACAACTCCCTTCAGGCTCATAGAGGAGAGTTTGGTGACAAGTTTGTAGAGTGCACTAAAGAGATATTTTAGGCTCCTCTTTTCTTGATAAGTCACCACCCACCTTTGTTGACCCCATATCCTCAGCGTGTTCTAGACACTGATGTTGCCCAACCTAGTTTGATAAATACAAATGAGCCTCTAGCTTAGTTTTTCTTTTAAAAGTGTTTGTATTAATGGCTTCTATAGAGCCATTTTATTTTTGATGAGTACAATAAAGCTTCCATTTTTCCATCTTAGGGCCTTTATAAAAGTGTTATTTTTATTTTTTGGTCATCAAAGGGTCTTTTATAAAAAAAATTATGTTGAATCAATGCAAATAGAAAATATTACAAGGAAATATAATGGTAAATAGATTGCCATGAATGTAACAAAAATTAGTAGTTCAAACTACAATACAAGACATCAAATTTTGACCATGAAAGAGCCTTTTGTAATTCATAAACTTTTATATTAAATTTATTGTTTTAACTTATTGAACTTAAATTGGTTAAAGTTAAATTAATTATTTAGTCAATTTTACTAATGTTAAATAATTTAAGTAATATAAACTTCAATTATTTTAAATTAGTTATTATAATTATGTTATATTTTTAAAAAGTTAATATAAATATAAATTTTATTTTAAATAATTTATTATATACTTAATTTTTTTGATTATTTATGTTGTATTTTTAAAGTCAAAAAAATGAAATAAATTAAAGATGTATGCTAGTAATATATTTGCACCATGAGGGTAACTGGTCAGAATGCATTCTCCCATACAAAGCAAATTTAAGAAAATTGTTAGAATTGTGAAACAAGCACAAAACCACGAGCCACAAGATCAAACACAAACAAATACACCTTCCACGCAAGAGATCTGCAAACAAATGTATGCAATTAACTTCAACAAGAAAAAGCTACAGAAGAGAGAAAACTTTCAAGAAGATATGAAAGCTACAGATATTCTCCCATTGATAATTACAATGAGATCAAATCCTTATGAAAGGAGATCAAGAAACCCTAAAAGGGAAACCCTAGTGTGCACACTTAATAATTAATAAATAATTAATTATTAATGTGCCTAAGTTTAGCTTAAGTAACTAGTGATAAGTGACTTAATTAATTAACCACATGATTAAAATTCACTCAAGTAAAACGACTTATTACTCTAACAAAAATTCACCAAGAAATCCCTCCCCTCCCATAAGCAAAGCAGAATATGAAGTAAATAATTACATAAATATTTGAGTTGGCAATCAGTAGATAGCATCATATTGAGGCTACAAAATTCCCCTGGCACGTGTGAAAGGGTTAGCAAACGACTATAAAACTTAAGTAATCAATAGTGGCAAACACAATTTTTGGGTCTAAGCTCTCTGCCATTGATACTTTGATAATGATGGTGAGCACACGAATGCAAATGGCCTTTCCGTGTTGAATCACAGATCATAAACTTCTAAGATGGTCCTAGCTATCCACAATTCTCATGGGTAGTAAAATGGTGCTTTGATCACAACTTCAACCATTATAAAAGAAAATATGGATATATCTTCAAGGTTTGTGTGGTGCTTCTAGATCTTGTGAATCCAAGGATATGGTGAACCCATATATGGCATGGATTAGAACCCATATACGGTATGGATTGAACCCATATGGCATGGATTAGATTATTGATTTCCATAAGAGAACAGAGAAGGAAAACATGAATCAACAAATAGGAAATAATTTAATAATAAATGTTCGAGATTTTAAACTCTATAAGAGTAGTAAATAAAAGATAGAAATGATAGGAGAAATTATGTGAGAAATAGACAATCAAGGTTGAATTTTGATATGTAAATAATAATATTGTAATTCTTCTTTTCAAATAAATATAAATAGCAGTATAGTTGTAGCCATCAACATATGGCATCCTCAAAAAAACAAAAAAAATAATGTATTAAAATATTTCACCATTCAATGAACGCTTCTGATGGATGGATACAATTGAATTGTTGAAAGAAATGTCTAGAACACTAGACTTGTGAATTCAAACCTTTGGAATCTCCTTAGAGACATTAGATGTACAAAGATTGACATTTGACGTTGTATTTACATGTGTTATTAAAACATTTTTTGTGCCTGATAGAATGGTCCCTACCACATTTTAGTTGTCAACCACCTATCAAGATTTCATTGCATCACATTCTCTCAAGCCATCATAATTTTATAAACCTCTTAGCTTTATAAAGTTGCAACCATGTGCTATTTTAACATGTGGCATTACGTGCCATATTTATATTGTGTTGCATATCCCCTTCACATCACATATAATTATTTTGTGTTGTCTATTCAAGTTACAAGTATGTTAAGCATCTATACATCATTGGATGATCACATATCAACAATAGTGAATTAAATGTATTGGCTTATAATGAATTAAATGTTGAAGGGCTCAATATTGATGTCTTTCATGTATATAGAATTCTCTCAAGGCCAACTTGATGTTCTTAATTTAATGTGCCTATAATCCATCAAAGATCTTTAAAAACAACAATATCCTCTTTTAATTAGAAGTAAGAGAAATTTATTGAGAGTTGATGTTAAAAACTACATGATGTACTATGCACAAAGCTAGATTTCAATCCAAATAACATTTTCAATATATTTCATATATTTTAAATGCTTGAGATACTCTACATGAAGCTAGATGTCAATCAAATAACATTTGCAGTGACTCTCCCATGAGTTGACTATGCCTCAAAAAAGAAAGTATATCTCACATGAGTAAATAACATTAAATTCAATCTTTTCTAATATTTCAATGCATTTTCTATCAAATGTAATTAATTATCGAATGTTAGATTAACTTCAAATTTTACTATAAAGAGGGATGTTAAGTTCAAATGGAATCATTCTTAAGTCCATAAAATGGTTTTGAGTGCAGTGTTTTGAATTTTAATAAGTTTTTTTGAGGTTAATAAGGATGATGTCATGGTATTATTGGGGGTACTCTAAATTCTCTTGCCTCTAGTTAGATTTTTTTGAGGAAAGAAGAGCCTTCAAAATGGGTCAAATTAGAAAGAAGTTGATTTGGTTCACCTGGCTATTGTGTCCATTTTTGCACAAGGATGAGGAGCTTTGATGGAGATAAGTACTTTCACTAGGGGTGCATCCATAGAAGTATTTTAATCTTTTATGCATGGAAACCCATCAATTTCTCATACTCTATTTTGACAAAGGCCCTCAAAGAGGGATTGTGGACTTTCAATGTCATTTTTATCCTTCTTGGTGGCTTAGAGTTGCCTGAAGAGGGTGGTAGAGAATTTACTATCCCTTCAACATCTTCTGCATAACTCTAGTTGGTATCCAAGATAGGTATATTTTCTATATTCACAACTTTCATGTCTCGAGCATGTTTGGAAAGCCCCATGGTTTGAGAATATGATTTTCATTCCATAATACCACTATCAGCTTGCTGCTTTCTATCAATTGCCTCAGATATAAAAGTGGCATTTGTCATTTATACAAGAGCTTGGATGCCCTAATCATTTTTAAAAAGGGATGTAACATTGTAACTCATTTGTAATACAATAAATGATTGTGTTATTCTTTGTTGTTCATTTGAAATATATAATAATTTTGTATATTAAGTATCTATTCAAGTTACAAGTAATAGTATAATATCTTTCATTGAGAGTAATTAAAATTAATATTATTAGGTTTCCACAGTTCATGATACTATCACTTTTATCATTTTTCAATTAGTTAAGTTATATTTTTTAAGTGGATGAATAAATAAAAATTAGACGCCAAGACTAATTAATATAATAATTAAAATATATTAACAATAATATAATATTGAATAAAAATCCATGAAAGAAAAACAAAAATACATATTATATTTTCATGTGTAGTGATTTTTTATTGATTTTTTTCGATTGTTTTGTTGAACACCCAAAATATGGGGGTGAATTTGTATTCTATTGAACCATTTAATCATAATCCATCCAATAATCAAAGCATATCTAACTGTAGTAATGAATGTAAACATGAAAGAGATCACCAGACCACATAACACATGAGCACAAGGATTTTTACATGGAAAACCCAAAAAGGGAAAAACCACAGTGAGGATTAGCTCACAATATATTATATTAGGTTATAAGATATTATAGGGGCTTACTACCAGGACACACTGTCCATATAAGACTCACATCCAAAAATAGATATAAAATAGAAATGGCTTCACAGCCAAAATGTGAACTAATACAAAGTGCACCTTCCTTGTGTTGAATTTAGTTCCTTTGAAGCTCTGAATACAAAATACTACTCTGCTTAGCAGTCGCTCAACATTCACAACAATTACATGCCCTTATATTGATCTCACACATACAAATTTGCAAGTTCGCATAATATCAGATCTCACACACACCACATTACATTGTTATTGCATGTTATCTCTCTCAACAATTCAAAAATGTTCTACATATATACCCTATTACATCTGCATACATCAATTAGGTCAACCTAATTAGATTTAGCCCTATTTAATTCAAAATCACTTTTTCAGCTTCATACTTGAAACAAAAACTTCTTCACATCCAAACCAACCATGCAACAATTAATTCTAGTCAGCACGAATTAAAATAGATCCCTTTAACATTTGTGATACATATTAATCTTCACAACACATATATCAAGTATTAGGTCAACCAGGAATTAGACCTAGTCACAAAATAAACCAACTGATCACACACCAATGATCCATCTAATAAAATAAACATGTGTCATATGGAATATATAACATAAATACATCTATAAGTCATCTCCCAAAATTGTAGAGTTTGATTCCAAATATCAGAGGAGTGCGGACCAAATTACTCATACCCATTTACATTGTATAAAGCCAAAAAACTGTATGTTGATCCTGTGTTAGTTGAAACTTTCACCTTGTTCACCCAAAATCACTTAAATCTTGATCATAGATGCATTTAGTAGTCCTAAATAACATATTGTAACATGTGAGAATCTACAATTTCTAGAAAAACTAGAAACCAAAACCAAAATCTGATTTTACCACTGCGAAGAGTGCAAAAAATGAGCCCAAATAAAAAAAATTGCTCAAAAAAAGGAGTCAAAATGATTGAGTTATGAAGCTTCAAAGTTGAACTGCAAATTCAAAAGCTCCAACAGAGGGGGGAAAAAATTCCAAATTACGCTGACATCATCGCTGATGCAATGATGACATCAACATTTTCTATGATTAAAATTGATGTCCTCCTAGTCATCAAAAAATATATTCTTTGCACTAGTTTGACAATGACAAAATCTTCTTGGATGTTGTGAATATTCTATTTGTCTTTTTTTGCTGTCGGTTTAATGAGAGGTTGCTAGATTTATTTTTATTCATTGGTTTTTAAATGTTACGCTGGTATTTACTGAGTAGTCCGCCTGAGGAAAGTGGGCCCGGTTTGGGTACAATAATACTCTGCGTACTACAATCCATGGGTACTTTGTACTGCAATTTTTCTGAAACCTTTTTTTATTTTTTCTTTTTAATTTTTAAATTAAAATATTTTCTGAAATACAATAGTCAATGATTTTTTTTTAATAAAATTTGTTAGAATCGGCTATGGAGATAACCTACCAAGGTCTAGAGGCCAAATGGAAAGCACAAAGAGAGAAGATCAATATGACAAGAATAAACTGTGTTCTTATCAATTATGCAAATATGATTCAATTGATGTGTACATTGTATGAAAGACCCCTTGGTTATATAGCAAGGTGATATACAAGATGTCATAAGATTATCAAAAATGTCTTAATCATATGACATGAGACAACTTATCACAACTACCCAAGTCCCATGTGTTACAAGTCAAAAGATAAGATAACAACTAATGACAATTAACACCTTCTAGAAAGATTCCTAGGATCTAAGTAAACTTAACATGTAAATAAGTCCCCTAAGTCCCCAAGTAATGAATTAACTAGGTACAAGACTTTATTTACACTAACATTGACAATAGTATTTGCTCTTGATTACTAGAAGGTGTGTGTTAGATTTCAAATGATAAAAAGACTAGGTATTTATAGGTGTTTATCCAAATTCCTAAAAGTTAGATTCCAAAAGCCAACACTACAATTTGAATTTTGATCATTAAAATTCTGCCAAAAACATATTTTAATTTAGGTCCTAGCTCATAAAGGGGGCCCATTCGCTCCTGGCATATACTTCCAAGACACACATGATCCACTTAGGCAATTTAATTATTAAATTTATTTATTTAATGTTGGTTACCCTTTTGGAAAATGGTAAGAATAAGGCTTTGAAATGCATAATTTGATAAATTAGAAGCTTAATTAAGTCCAATAAATTAAGGGACCTAAACATAGTGTGAAATTGTAAAGGCATATAATTTTCTACACTACATGTTGATGCAACTTTATTTACATTACTATCATCCAATCTGGCTAGTGCACTTCTATGATTGTTTTAAATTGTAAGTTAGTCATCTAGTCATCAACACTTTTCAATTAACTTTCCTCTAGCCTTGCGTTTACTTTGTATGCTCTCACAATGCCCATTCTAGGAATTAGGTGATCATAAAGAGTATAATTGAGTTGATTGCAAAAAAAAATATCTTAGGATTTAAGCTAATGCTTTGTAGGGGTTATTATAGTGGTATTAGAGTTGGTGGTCTTGGTTGCCTATTAGGAAGCTAACACTTTTTTGCCACTCTTCATTTGCATGGTTTGCATTTCAATGGTGACTTATCATTCAAAGGATTATCAAAGACTTGAATCTATCATCCTATATATAATGACGATTATAAGCGAGGAATATTTTGGAAAGAAACTCCATAGAGTAGGCAATAAAATTGAACATTTTCCTCATTTAAAGGATGAATTACTCAACATTTTGGAGGAAGTGGAGAAACACTTATCTATGGTAGGTTAATCATCTTCTAAGATGTAATTTTCTATGACTCCTTCGATGAATTCATCAATAAAGCTAAAGATTTTTAGACACCAAGACAAATATGTGGGGCTTGAATTTCTCACTTGTATTAGTGAAATTACCAAAATAATAACCCTTGAAGTTCCTTACAATGATAACATTTCAAGGGAGATATTTCAATTGATTATGGAAAATTTCCAAGGTTTGGATGATATCAAAATTCATTCTTTTACTAAGAGGGTTACAAATTTAGAACTTGTTGCAAAGGTTAGATCTTGTGTGGTGATGCTTGACCTTGAATGTGATGGTCTAATTCTCCTTTTTTTACTATTTATTTGGTATTTCTAGAAAGTATCATGTAGAAAATGTTATAACAACAACGTAGACCATTATCTCTATGATTTTGAATGAGAGTGATGATATTACTTAGCCATTCTTATTAGTCTTGTTGGCCAATGTGAAGAAGGATAAGTAAGAAGTTTTGCTGACAACACATGTGGGCTAAAAACATTATTAAATGGTGTGAAGAAAAATTGAAGTCATATTTGATAATTGAAGGATTAACGTCTAGTGATCCACAAGTTAAAGACACTCCTAATTTGAGCAGAAATAAACTCATAAGAGAGAATATTTGTTTCACATGCAAAGAATCATGGGCACCAAGCCACAAATGTTGGAGCAATGGAGAGGAAAAATTCAATGAAAATCTAGAAAAGAAGTTGATGTGTACTTTTATGCCACAAGCTAAATAAGAAGATGATTTTTTTAAATCTACCAAATATCTATTTCAAGAGAATAATGATGAGAATAGGGAAGAAATTGTGACAATGGAGCATGAGGAAGAATAAAAGTTTCCATCAAAATTTTCTAAAGTTTTTAAAGAACTTGAATTTGAGAAATAACACTCAAAACATACTCAAAACACTCATATGAAGAATAAAATGTCTTAACTCAAGAATCATGTGTGGTGGAGCTCCAACATGACTTTGTTGAAATGTGTACACATGAGACAAATGATTTAGGAGTTTCTAATGACAAGATTAAGCTTGCTAAAATTTTTAGACTAATGACTAATAATAAATACTTAGATCAACTTTGTGAAGTTCATTCAGAAAATGAGTGGGAGTTGCAAGACACCTTTCAAAGTGACTTTCATAATGAATCTATTGAAGGGTATGTCTTAGAACAGAACAATGATATTTGCATTGATTCTAATAGCAGTCTAGTATCGATGCATGATTTTGGATTTCATGAAGGTGATTGGAAGGAACAATTGCTAGTAACAAAAGATAATGAAGTGCAAGTCCTAATAGAGTTGGATAACATAAAAAAGTTTCTTGAAGAATTAATATAAAATATGAAAAGAGAACAAATTGAACAAATTGTCACTATTGCAAATTTACAAATAGTAAAGAATACAATAGAAATAATGAAATCTACATATTTTCATACAATTAAAGACAAAGATGTGGCCATCAAATTTGTAGGTGAGGCTTTAACTACATCTATGAAAATTAAGGCAAAGGTTAATAAGATTGCCTTTGAGCTTATATCAACCAAGATCTTATTATAAAATTCTCAAATGACACTTTAGAAGGCTAAGGATCAGATTGATGTTGTGGAATATTTAAGGGAGCAAGAGAATGAAGCAAGGTCCATAAGAAAATCAAGAAAGTAATTGATGAGTTTGAAAGACTTCAATAAGATTTTGATTTAGAGCATTTTCTAGAAAAACTAAAAATTCACAACAAAGTTGGTTTAGTAGGAAGTTAGCCTAAACAAGAGAATGAAAATAATTTCAATCCTTTGATAACCCACTTGTTGAGATGGATACAAAGGTACCTTTTGATAAACCATTTTTTTAGATGGATGATGAGATATCTTCTGATTCAAAATTTATAGTTGGTGATAATATCACAGTGGCACAATAAAAGCCACCTTCATCACAAGAAGGATTAAGGATTGGTAACTATATATTGATATGGGATTTGGGTGAAATCATTAGTTATATGAAACATTCTTTACCAAATATTAAATTTGATTTTGAGCTTGCTAAAATTTTCAAATCAACAACTAATGATAAGGATTTGGTTCATTTTGATGATGAAAATTTATAATTTGAGCAAGATATTCCAATTCAAGAAACATATAAGATTGATTCACATAAAATATCTATAAAGGAGCATGCTCTAGAGAAGAATGTTGATTTTGAGCTCGCTAATTTTTTAGATCAATAACTAATGGCAACCAATTTGATCATCTTCATGATTATAGCTTATGGTACAAACATATTATTGATAGCAAAAGTTTATGGCAAGAATTTTGTCATAATAAAAAAGTAGCATGAGATTGAAGAGAAGAAGAAGAACACAACTTGTAAGAAATAACACATATTTTTTTATCGAGGTTGTATATACATAAGAATATGGGATTCAAGTGTTTCTTTGAGACACTAGAAATCATGGAAAAAGGTGGAACAAGCAAGGGGGTTTCACCAAACACATATTGTTGGTTTAGCCTTCACAATCATTCAAATATCTACTACTATGCTTAATCTTAAAAATGTTAGTAAATATGTTTGGAGGGAGGCAGTTGATGGCCAAAGATATAATGCTTTAATAGCTTTGAATTCATGAGATGTGCAATCTCCTTTGTAAGTAGGTCAAATCCTTTTGGATGAAAATCTTGGCAAGCAAATTCATATCATTCATATGGGTTAAAATATATTGAAGAGTACAATCATTCGAACTTTATTATATTGATAAATACATATTTCTTATTGAATGACAATAAGTTGTCAAATGGTTGTCCTCCACACAAGACTTGCAATTTTTTAGATAGAGTAGTGAAAATTTTCTCTTTTTGCATTGACTTTGATTAAATATTATCTCCTAATATTTGCATGATACCTTCCATTTGTGATGAGTTGAATATGTGTGAAATCGATAGCACTTTGAGGAGAGGATTATTTAACATTATGAAGGATAAAATATTTAAAAATTCTTATTATATCAAAGTGGTGTAGTGAAAGCATGGAAAAAGTTTGTTGAGAATGGTTTGAGATCCTTGTATTTACAAAAGGATTCAAGTGAAAGGAGTTGGAAGGTTGAGTTGGCATTGCTTGAGGATGGACCAATTTTTTTTTTTTGGGGGGGACTTGTAATGTCCCATTTTTTATCCATTCCAACATTCTTGAAGAGCACCAACTTTTTCAAAAAGATTTTGATAGTGGCAACAAATTCTTGGAGACAAGATGTGCACAACGATACTTTCAGTGTATAAATCTAACATTTTGGGAGCACTCCAAACTACTTGGAGAAATTCGTCATCATTGGATAACACCAACTTTATATGGAAGTTAAAGTCCTATACACAAGGATTTGGTGGAATTATCAATGCAATTTAATTGGTTTATTTTAATTATTTTTTGTAAGAACTTGGAATGATTTAAAAGAGAAAATTAATTAAATAATTAAATATTAAAGTTCTTAAAAAAGTAAAATTAAATGATCATTTATATTTAATTATTTAAAAAGAAGTGTTCAGATAAAGTTTAGGCTCAAAGTGTTGAAAAGTGGTCATAATAATAGTTTATGTTATTTTATTAAGGGAAAAATGATTTTTTGAAAAAAACATTAAAAAAAAACTTTTTTCCAAAAAAAGTAATGAAAAAAAAATGCTTTTCCTAAAATAGCTCTAAAAAGTTAAAAAAAAAGAGAGTTTTCAAAAAAACATTACATTATTTTTGGAGTTATTGCATTTCTCAAGAATGAACACACATTCATCTTCTCCATTTCTCAAGGATGAAAACCCTTCAAAACTTTGAAAGTTTCGAGAAGAAAAATCCTCGTAGTTTTTCAGAGTAATTTCATTTAAAAATATCAACGTGCAAGAAAGATTGGTTTGGGGATGAAAATCTCCATTCCATTTCGAGTAGTTTCATTAAGAAACCATCGTTGTGTTGAAAGTTGCATATTGAGTTCCAAATTCAATGAGTGTTTGGTCTTCATTTGTGGTTTTCAATTTTTTGGGTTTGTAGAGATTTTAGAGATTTTATGTGGATTCAATATTTGGTGTGATTTGTACAATCCATAAAATAGAATAATAATAGTGTGGTGTATGAATATGATTTTATGTGTAATGATATTTCAATGGCCATACAACATTGAAAAGTGAAATATTAGTATTTCAAGTTATTTTAGTTTGGGACTGATCACTAAAGGTGACAAATGTAGTTTTAAACATCAATTAAGTAACACGAACTTCTAAAGTGTAGATTTTAATATTACATGTGTG
>VDFB02329293.1:0-54013 GCA_007258455.2 Sequoia sempervirens | reverse complement strand
GAAGGTTGGTGGGTAATGGAATGGTCATTTTCTAAATACCCAAATTTTTGTTTGTTCCTAGACATGAAGTGAGACCAAGGTTGGTTCTTAGCCTAGTTGAAAGACTACATGTTAAGGGTTGGCTTGGCACAAGGGATGGAGTTGGTTGAATCATAGATGAAGTCAAGCCTTGTGTCAATGATTGTGCAACAAAAGATAGGGAAATTGGAGCCACATTTTCTAAGGCTTGATGTTCCATGATTTCTTCCCTAGTAAGTCCAAATGGAGTTTCTATAGTGACATCTTCTATCTCATACAACCTTGATGGAGATGAGGCTTGTTGTGACAAGATAACTTGTCTTCTTAGATCAAATTCTTGAGGATTGTGATTACTTCAGATGAATGTGACTTTGGTTTTCTCCATGATTCTCTTGTCTTGTGATCTTGTCTTTACCATAAATTTTGGGTCACCTATGGGAGAGTTGTGTTGATATTTGTAATGTTTGAAATCCCTAGCTAACTCAAATCTAGGTAAAAGGGATGCTCTAAGTCTTTTGGAGAAATGGTGACAATGGGAGATAAAAATATGAATGATATGGAAACTGATCTTTGCAAGCATTTTTGGATAACACTTTTGACTTAAGAGTTTCATGTTTGATGTTTGATAAAGTCTGTTTATGAACTTGATTTAATCTTTAAGGTAGACTTGTGACCTTCAAGATAAACTAGTCCACAAATGATAACTAACTTAACCAAATGCATGGAAAAGGATTCATTTTATATACAAATTAGCTTTAAGTTAGGGTTTGGTTGATTGATGTTTAAGTCACATAGTGTTTGTGCTCTTGGAACACAATTATCTATTGAGAGGGGGGTGAATTAGTAGATACCAAAATTTGGCTGTCAAAAACCTTTTATGTAGATTACTTCCTTAAATCCAATTATCTTGTGAAAATTTCCTACACAACTCTTATTATGTAGATTGAAAACTAAGGATGCAAATAGACAATCAACACAAATACACACAACACCAGATATACGTGGAAAACTCAATATGGGAGAAACCATGGTGACCAAGGCTGCTTGAGTCTACTACTAAAATCCAGTGTCATAAAATAAATATTTGTTACAATTTTTTAGGGCTACAACCCAAGGATTCATCAACACCTTTATTTAGGAGATACAACTCCAACGAAGCAACAACTCCCTATTTTAGAAGCTACAACTTCAAGGATGCTACAACATCCTGGTTTAGGAGCTACAACTCCAAGGAGACTACAATCCCCTAACCTAAGCTAAAACCCAATACAATGAGGCTACAACCTCTTAAAACATTACAAGATCATATATGCATAGATTGGTTTTTCCTAGCCTATAATGCATCATTATATTCAGTACATTGTTGCACTCTCAACAACACACCCCTACTCTGCACTATCTCTACACATAGAACAATCACTATTCTATCTCATTGCTCTTCTCTTCTTTCCCTTTTTGTGGTGTCTCATACATCTACACTCACCTGAATGCAAACCTAGAAAATATTCTATATTACAGTCTAGGACTTTACTAAATGCATTAATTGTCTGCTACACTTCAATCTCTCTTTCTTGCATACTTACTACATTACCCCACTCTTCCTATCTCTACATCATACTTGGAAAGATGTAACTCTATTCAATACGCCATACAACTATAGGTTGTTCTCTCTATTTGTACACACTTAATGTAGACATCTCACTTCAATAATATCTTATTTTCTTCCTTCTCCATCAACTTGCTATCTTTTCCTCAAGATCTTCTCAACCATCCAAATTATCTCCAACTTATTGTAAGGGTTTGATTCACATACTAACTTCACCAACAAGCTTCCATTTCCTCAAGCCACACACACACCACTGACCAACTCATAATTAATATATCTAATAGAGTTTATCAGATATTTCCATATCTTTCATCGAGCCACACAACATTAAATTTGGTGTAGAGAATTTTCCTTCATTATCTTCCTGTCAAACCCTAAAATCTAATTATGAATTATATTTGATCTTGATCATATCTACAATCTATATTGCCTCCTTGAAGATAAATTCTTCATTTACTTTGGTCACTTGTGCAACGAGACCAATAAATTCCTTCTCCTGTGTCGATTACCAGAGGAAACCTTGTTCACACAAACTTAGTTGTTTGAGATCTATATATTTGAATCTAGGATGTCGATCTCTTTCTTCATACCATGATCCATTGGCTCATGTTTAGTGTCATATCCTCAAGACCTTTTTGTCAGATCAATTACCTTTAATCATGCACCATCGATTTTCACTGACTGATGATCACTGTTGGATCAATCACTTTATGATCTCCATTGTCTATCTCCTCATAACCATCACGTATCACAAAATTGCATTCGACATTCAACTTCATACTTGTGATGCATACTCCTTTAGTGATTACCTTATTCTTCATAGGCATCACATATCACTACATTAATTAGGAAATCCACATCTATTTCCATGATGTGAAGAAACATAGTGATCATCGTCTAATCACATACCCTTGAATCTTCATCATCCATCATAGATCACTGATATGTTATGAGCATCACCATTCCTATCTACAATGTACCAAAATGTAGAAATCATCATTGGATTAGTTGTCAAAAAATCTACACCATCCATTGCTATCTTGTTTGTACTAACAATGGGTCCACCAAATCTTTGCGGGTTGGAGGGCTAATACCATGTGTTTTCCTCTAACATCATTCTCCACAACGGCTCAACACTCATCATAGATCAATGAAAGATTGACTTACTTTGAACTCATAACCACGATGAACTAAGACCCTGTGATGCAATGTCATCCATTGGATGTTTTTCATTCAATCTCACCCATACATTGCATATTGCTCAAATCATCTTGTCACTTCGCTTCATAATAGTGATGTGAAGTGATTAGGCGATATGATGACATGTGTCGTTGGTCCCATTAAGGACCATTCTCCTTCACGTATCACATATATTATCACAAACCCCAACTAGTTTTCCGTGATGTGCAAGATCTAGTGATAGTTGTTCATTGTGTATTGTTGAACCACAAACCAATTCTTAAAAGCTATACACAATGTGCGATATTCAATGATAGTCATTAGAGCTCCATATTTAAATGTGCACCATTTGATCTTTAAAGGAACCCATCACTTTTTTCCACGTGTTAATCCTATCATTTGCTTTATGAAAGTACCATCAATACACATCATCCTCATCTTACTAGGTCTCATTGCCACATCCACCTTATTGGGTCCCACAGTCGACATCCATTCTCTTATCGGCCTATCATACATTGTCCGATCATAATGATCATGATTGTCTAAAATATTCATTGCATATCAAAAATATTAAGGTAGACTTCAACTTTCTTTCTCTGATGTGTGATAACCACTCATTGTGTATCGTTGAATTACAAACCATTTCTCAGAATCTATATGCAATGTGTGATATGTAATAGAACCCATCAATGATAATAACCAGGTGACAAGGTGAAGGGGCTAGTCACTGAATGAACTTAAAGGCCATAAGTTATAACTTAACTAACCTACAACCTTCAACTAGTAGTCAACAAAAAAATAGAACATACTAGCTGCCATGACTGCAAACGCATTAGGGTTTATCTGCAAACCCTAATATCACCTGAGAGTATAAATAGTGCATTCTTGGATGCATCCTTCACTTCTTGGATCTACAGAGCACATCACTAGATTGATCTCAAAAAATCCACATCGAATCTGGTACCTAATTTGTCATCAGATACCTGGAAGCAACTATTACAGAAGAATGCCAACATTTTTTCAACTATGCAACATATTGAGCACCTTGCTCTTCTACACCAACAACCAATCCACATACTTCCAAAACTAGGTTCGCCGCTCTCACATTCATCCTCTGAGTATGATAACAGTTAGGTACACCATTGATCTATCATCTGCCAATATATCCCTTGCATGATCAATTCTACACTCTTTTGACATCAAAGACACTTTTGACATCAATGCCAATCATCTCACTTGCAGGATTAGTTCCATCTCACTTTTGATCCCTCTTTTGACATCAATGACAATAATATTCCAACAATCTCCCCTTTTTCATTGATGGAAAAACCTAAATGATTAATGATACCAATTAGCCAATTCAAAATCCATACCAGTATCATCTTTTACTTTCCACTTCAATTTTTTCTTTCTCCAATGCTCCTCTTTGAGCATTTGCATGAATATCTCCCCCTTTGACATCAATGGAAAAGGGGTCACTTCTCCTAAATTCATTCTCTCCCTTTGACAAGCAGTACAAAGGTTCTATCTTTTCTCTAATACCCTCCTTTGAAATTCATTATCCTTTGCTCATCCTTATGAGAAACTGCACAACTTTCTCTCCTATGCTCTACTTTGAGTATTGCTCACCTCTTCCTAAATTCTCAATTGTTTTGAGCATATACTCATTCTTTCTCCTCTTTTTTATCTCAAGTCACCATACTGCTACAACTTTCACTTTTTCTTAGCAATGGAAAAGGGACTCAACTCCCCCTTTGATTGATACCAACTAAGGAAATTTTTTGCTCTCTCATGCCAATTGATGCATTCAACCTTTCTATTACAATGGAAAAACCATATTTTTCATTTTCTCTGCACCAATTAAAAAAATATATTATTCCAGTTGAAGTGCCATTACATACTCTTCTCCAATCAAATCTAATATGAATTGTAGATATTATAATTCATGCTTTGTGCCAATTGAATCATATAATTGACACCAAATGATGATATCATGCCTTGATTTCGATTATCATTCTAATACCAATTGTGAATGTGTTCACTTTATGCTATTTACCAATTGATATCCAAGACTGTACTATATCAAGTATAACACTGATTTGATACCAATAGCAAATCCCCCTTAGACCTTAATCCATTCTTCACTAGCTTCATTTCAGAGGCTTTGTACCAACTAACTTATTGTGAACCAATTTGTAATGTTTTGATACAAATTTAAAAACAATATACACAGAACAACTCCTTTTAATAATATCTCTTCTCTTTGGAGGTAGGAAACATTTCTCTTAATAGAGCATTTACACCACTCTTTCTTCAATAACTGACACCAAATGTTGATATCAATTTTTGCAGCAAACTATCCACCATCTGCTACTTTTCTTACACCTTGAAAATAATTTCAAGGAGCAAGAATGTGACCATAAATTTGCAACCATCAAGTCATTAGAAATTTGTAAAACATGTTTTACCTGACTTGATCTCTTTCTCCATTTCTATGGATCGAAGAAATATCAATTTAGCTCTCCCTGGACTCATTCCCTCTCACTAAGACTTAGTGATGTGAGACAAAAGCAACCACATTTGGTGCTTCTTGTCAACCTTTCACTCCACACCTTTTTGATCTTTTTCTCTTTCTTATCAACCTTCTTCTCGGGAATATGTGAAACATTGTTCACTTTGGGGGACATACTCCTCTTCTTATTATAATTTTATATTGTTCTCACATGATTTAATCTACAATACTTAGCTATGTGACCAAAGTTATCACATTTGTAGCACACTATGTTCATATCTACAATAGGAGCAAAATAATTTATATTTACATATTTAATGCTCCTTCTAGGCATAGCTCTACATTCTCTAGCCCTATGACCATACTGATTATAGACATAGAAATAACCATTAAAATATGAGGAGTATCTGGTCATAGTGTTCCTCTGAACAGGATGGGGAGGTATTCTTTGATTTGAATTCTTTGGATATCTCATCCTTGTGCATCTTTCTACATCAGCTCCCTTTGTGTACTGATTTTTCTTCAATTTTCTAGGAACTAGTTTCTCCACTATCTTCTCTATTGTGGTTATCTTCTCTGGATAATCAAGAACTGAATGGTTATTCCTCCTCTTGTATGAAACAAGTCACTTTTACTTTCTATCTTTCTTCACCTTAGTAGTGCTTTTATTTGGTTTTCCATTTCCAGAGGTACTTTCTCTAGAGAAACTCGTCCAGGCTTCCTCTTTCCCTATGCAACATCTTCCTTCTGCTCTAAATCTGTGATATAATTGGCAGAAGTACTGGTAGAGAAACTCATTCCTTTCTCAAATCCAAGATCAGATTTTTCTTAAGGTTTTGATGGATTTTGTGATTTCACTAATTCATCAAGTATCTCAGAGCCAACTTTCAACTTTAGGCCTTTGTCAATCTAATCTTTAGCATTTGCTAAATCATTTCTCAAGGACACTATTTCTTCCTCCTACTTCATGCATATTTCTACTTCAAGGTCTAATTTGGAATTTATTACTGCTTCACCTTGTTTAGCTTCTTCAACTTGAAGTTTCAGATTTATCACCAACTGATTAGATTCCTCTAGTTCTTGACTAAGTTTATTAGTCTCTTTCTGAATATTATTTTTCTAGTTCTTGTTTTCATATGATTTAGACTACAGTTTTGATTTAACTACATCTTCTATCCTTTTGGCTTCCTCCACTTGTGTCTTCAAACTAACTATCATTTGATCAGATTCTTCAAGGTTTTTATTTAGTCTCTCCATTTCCTTTTGTGCATTCATTTTATGTACTTCATTCTCCTTCTTCAACTTATCAATCTCATTTAGAGCACATATGAAACTTCTTCCTAGGTCAACCTCTACTTATTCTTCACTCGAACAATTAGGCCTTGTAAGAAAATCCATGCACATGGATTCATTCCCATCAATCTCGCAGGAACTTACATATTCATCATTTGACCCACCAAAAACATCATATAACTTATTTTCTCCTTTTGTGTGCAGATTCTTCTTAACACTCTTTTTACTTCTAAATTTTTTGGAGCCTTTCTTATTAGCAATTTTGTGTTCACTCACCAAGATCTACCTTGAGCTAATTAAGCTTCTCCTAGGGAACCTAGGGCTCTAATACCAATTTTTGGAACATAATGATTTACTAAGAGGGGGTTGAATCAGCAAATACCAAACTTTGGCTCTCAAAAACCTCTATGAAGATTACTTCCTTAAGTCCAAATATCTTGTGTAGATTTCTTACTCAAATCTTATTGTGTATATTGAAAACTAAGGATGCAAACATAAACATGCAAATACACAATCAATACAAATGCCCACAACACTAGATATAAGTGGAAAACCCAATATGGGAAAAACCACGATGACCAAGGTTGCTTGAGTCTACTACTAAAATCTAGCATCAAAAAAGAAATATTTTTTACAATGTTTTAGGGCTACAACCCAAGGATGCTTCAACACCCTGATTTAGGAGTTACAACTCCAAGTAATAAAAAATACCTATTTTATAAGCTACAACTTCAAGGATGCTACAACTACAAGGAGACTACAATCCCCTAACCTAAGCTACAAATGAGTACAATGAGGCTACAACCTCTTACAACATTACAAGCTCATATATGCATAGATTAGTTTTTCCTAACCTATAATGCACCATTACATTCAGTACATTGTTGCACTTTATGTAACTTACACTCTGCTGCTAAAGTTGCACTCTCAAAAACACACCACTTCTCTACACTCTCTACACATAAAACATTCACTATTCTATTTCAATACTCTGCTCTTCTTTCCCTTTCTGTGATGTTTCATACATCTGCACTCACCTAAATGCAAACCTAGATAATAGTTTGTATTACAGTCTAGGACTTCACTAAATGCATTCACTGTCTACTACACTTCACTCTCTCTTTCTTGTAGAATTACTACATCACCCCACTCTTCCTATATCTATAGCATGCCCGGTAATATGTAACTCTATTCAGTACTGCATACAATTGAAGATTGTTCTCTCTATTCATGTAAACTTAATGTAGACATCTCACTTCAAAAATATCTGATTGTTTTCCTTCTCCACCGACCTACTATATTTTCCTCGATATCTTCTCAACTGTCTAGATCATCTCTAGCTTACTATAAGGTTTTTCTTCACATACTAACTTCACCAGCAAGCTTCCTTTTCCTCAAGCCACACACACACCACTCTCCAGCTCATAATTACGATATCTAATAGAGTTTATCATATATTGCTATATATTTCATCAAGCCACATAATATTAAATCTGGTGCAAAATTTTTTCCTTCATTCTCTTCCTATCAAACCTTAAAATCAGATTATGCATTAAATGCATTCTCCTATCCATATGATTAGATTTTATCTTGATCATATCTACGATCTATATCATCACCTTGAAGATCAAATATTCATTTACTTTGGTTAGTTGTGCAACCATGTGTTGGTTACCAAACAAAACCCTATTCACATGTAGACTTAGCCTTTTGAGATCTCAATATTTGAATATAGGTTGTCAATCTCTTTCTTTGCCCCACGATCCATTGGCTTATGTTCAACATCATATCTTTAAAACCTTGACATCAGATCAATTACCTTTAATCATGCACCATTGATTTCCACTGACTAATGATCACCATTAGATCAATCACCTTATGATCTCCATCATCGATCTCGTTCATAGCCATCGTGTATCATAGAATTTCCTTCATTCTTGAACTTCATACTTGTGAAGCATACGCCTTTAGCGATGACCTTATTATTCATAGCCATTATGTATCACTATATCAATTAGGACATCCACATTTTTTTCTATGATGTGAAGAAACATAGCTATCATCATTTGATCACATACCCTTGAATCTCCATCGTCCATCGCATATCGATGATATGCTATGAACATCACCATACCTATTCTTATCACATGCTATGATATGCTATGAACATCACGATGCACCAAAATGTACCAAACATTATTGGATTAGTTTTTGAACAATCTACACCATCCATTCTTATCCTATTGTTACTAACAATGAGTCCATCAAATCTCTGTGGGCTGGAGGGCTAATGCCATGCATTTTCCTCTGATGTTATTCTCTACTACTACTCAACACTCATTGTGCATAGCTGAATGACTTAATTTTAACTAATAACCATGATGAACTAAGACCCTACGATGCAATTTCATCTATTGGATGTTCTTTCATTCAATCTCACCCATACATCACATATCACTCATATCGTCTTGTTGCTTCACTCCACAATAGCAATGTGAAGTATTTAGGTGATATGATGCCATGTGTCATTGGTCCCATAAAGAACCATTCTCCACCACATATCACATATCTTATCACAAACTCCAATTAGCTTTCTGCAATTTATGAGATCTAGTGATGCACGATATTCAACAATAATCATCTAAGCTCCATATTTAAATGTGCACCATTTGATCTTCAAAGCATTCCATCACTTTCTGCCACATTTTCATCTTGTCATTTGCTTTCTGATAGTACCATTAAAGCATGTCATCCTCATCTTACTGGGTCTCACTGCCATGTCCACCTTACTAGGTCCCACAGACGGCATCCATTCTCCTATCGCCATATCATACATCATTCGATCATAATGATCGTGACCATTGAAAATATTCATCTCATATTGATAATCTTGAGGAAGACTTCAACTTGCTTTATGTTATGTGCAATAACCACTCATCGAATATCATTGAATTGCAAACCAATTCTCAAAAGCTATCTACAATGCATGATATCCATTAGAACCCATCGGTGGTAATACCCAGGTGAGAAGGTGAAGGGACCGATCACTGAATGAACTTAAAGGCCATAAGTTATAACTTAACTAACCTGCAACCTTCAACTAGTAGTAAACAACAAAATAGAAGAATATATTGGCTGCCATTATTGTAAACGCATTAGGGTTTATCTACAAACCATAATATCACTTGAGAGTAGAAATAATGCATTCTTGGATGCATCCTTCACTTCTTGGACCTACAAAGAAAATCACTAAAATTCTCTCAAAAAACCCACATTGAATCCAGTACCTAATTTGTCATCGCATACATAGAACCAACTGTTACAGAAGGATGACAAAATTTTTCTCAACTATGCAACATATTGAGAACCTTGCTCTTCTACATCAACAACCAATCCACATACTTCCAAAACTAGGTTCACTGCTCTCACATTCATCTTCTGCGTGTCATAGCATTTAGGTACACCATTGATCTATCATCATGCCAAGATTTTCCTTGCATGATCAATTCTACACTCTTTTGACATCAAAGACACTTTTGACATCAATTCCAACCTTCTCACTTGGAGGATCAATTCCATATCACTTTTGATCCCTCTTTTGACATCAATGACAACAATATTCCAACATGTGTATTCAATTTTTTTTTGCAAAGTTTAGTGAGATGAAGGATAAATTTTGATGAAGGGGTGAGTGAAATGTTTAACCTAATGTTGACCTAGAGTGAACCTTTGTTTTCTAGGACCAAGGTAGTGAGAAACATGTTATACCTCTAAAGTGATCAAACCTTAAGGACTCAACAATTTTGGTAAAATAGGACTCAAACGATTTTGACAATATAATTCAATGACTTTGGATAATGGAACTCAATGATTTTGATAATAGAACTCAATGATTTTGGAATCAATGTTTACAATGTTTTCCTTGTATGATAGTAGGCGTATGGTCGGGTTGTTCAATCAGCATGATTAGTTTCCAAATGGTCATGTGGGGTTCAAATTTTCAATTTATCTTGCATAATGAGTTTCTTTTACCACAAACACTTCTCTTGATTAAGTTTTCAAACTAAAAGTTTGTGTCAAAAACACCATAAATTTCACAATGTCCATTTTGTGAAACCATGAGGTTGAAGCCATAGTTTCTTATGTTAACTTTGAAAAATATGGATTGAGATATAAGTCAAGACATTTAGAAATCTCTAAGGATAGAAACTTAGGACAAGCATTAATATCAACATTTTGGAACCAAGCAAATTATTAAATTGACTAGACAAGCATTTACCATCCTAGGGCTCAAAAGATACTACTTGTTGAATCCCCACTTAGATTTCTCCAAACACTAAGACAATGTGAATAGTTAGAGATTTGGCGACACTGGCTCCCCTCCAGACACACACTTCTCAGGACCACCAAATCTCAAAATCCTGAAGATCCCAAGATCCTAAGGATTTTCTATTTCAACAATGAATAGTAAAAATGGGGTGCTTCAATGACTGTTCTTGCACCAACAAGCATTAAGGATTTTTGGTAACTAAACAATTTGGTTCTTAGTAACAAACCGAGAACACCCAGTAGTATACACACCTTCTTTTCCACTTAAGGCTCTTACTACCATTCCCATTCCACTTAAGGCATGGTACTAGGTGTAGTATGTTATACATTCCAAGATAGAAGGTACTTTCTCATGATTTCCCAACCTTTAATATAGCCCGCTGGTAAACGTGCTTGCAAGAACTTGCCTATGAGTTTCCATTGCAGGGTGTGTCTCATAGTAAGTCCTCTCTTAAGGGTGACACAAAGCATAAAGGTGTACTTAAGTATTTCTCTTCACCCAAGACGCACAAAGCACAAGGGGATTAGATACATACTATAAGTGCAACAAACAATGAAGTACACTTGGAGTGTTTCTCTTCACCCAAGATCAAACGAAGCAAGGGGATTGGATATTCACTATATGTGTGTCACAACAAAGCAAGCACTCATTCATTTTATCCTCTAAAGCTAAGATGAATTCATTTTATGCACCAAATGAAATGTTAAGTTTCCTTGTTCAATTTTAAACCCAAAAGACAATAATGAAATGACGGTTCAATTTTAGTCCCATTTGAGCATTTGTTTTAAACCCAAATGAAAATTAGTGAGGTCCTAGAGCATAAAATGAAAAGCATAAGAAATTGGGTTATAATTCCCCAAAAGTGTCTAAATAATGGGAAAATTAGGAGTTGCTGCTTATAAATACTCAGTTTAAGTCATTTTACACATATTTTTAGTCATTTTCACAAAAGCAATTTCAAAAGTCAAGTCTTCTACAACAAGTTTCATTAGCAAAGTTGAAGTTTTAGGGCAACAAACTAGGGTTTTTGCAGGTCTTCAAGCTCACTTCTTAAGTCAATATTTAACATTGCAAGGGGTTGAGGATGGATGCTTATGGTGAATCATGGAGAAATCTAGGTTGAGGAGATGTAACTAGCCATCAAATAAAACCTAAAGACTTGGTTTCAAAGTGATTCCATCTTCCATTTTCACTCTATCTTCATATTAAGGTTCGCATTGCATCTAAATTCCATTTGCATGACATTTTATCTCCAATTTTTATGTGTTGTAATATTTCTAGGGTTGAGTTCTTGCATCATTCAAATGACATTTTCATAAATCTTATTCTTGCACAATATAATAGGTTTTTTGACATACTTTAGATTTTCCTAGTCTTTAACACATCTAAGGCTAGGGTTTTATGCAGATTTTTCTCCATCAAAGGTTTAATTACCCAACTAGGGGTTTTACCAAGGAAAACCCATCATTAGACAAATAATTTTAAGCTATTTTGTAGGAATTATCTAAGATCCTGACTTGGGTTTCCATCAAGAAGTGTTGTACAGGTGTCAAGGTGCAAAACAAAGATTTGAAATTATAAAAATTTGAAATTGGACTGATTCACCATGCATGGCGAATGAGTCCCTCTTGAGGTGTAGCTTAAAGTTAGATGTAAATCCTGACACCCAATTGACAAAAAATAGCTTCTGTGTAGAAAAACCCTAACCTGGGACTAATTCACCAAGGGTGGCAAATGAGTTCCAGTCAGCTCAAAATCAAATTTTGTTAGTTTTCTAGATTGCTCTCTAGTCCTCTTCAACTTCTTAGGTGCACACGTTCTGAGATTCTACTTTATGTTTAGTTTAATCTACATTTTCTTTCATCAATTCAAGCTTTTTGCAAACATCACCATGTTTTCCAACATTGCATAAATCTTAGGTTTTTTATTCATAATCAGTTAAATAGATCATCCAATTTCACTTAGATCATTCCATTTGATCTAAATAACATTATACATTGCATAATTTGAGTTAACCTAGCTAGAATTTTGAGTGGGGTTTGTATACACCTAAAAATGGTCATCACCTTTAATTAATTAAATACTATCCATTTGCTTAATATTCCAACTACATATAAATAAATGCTCAATTTATTTATATCGTTCATTTCCTAAATTCTTCAATTTCAAAACACATTCTTCTAAATTAATTAAATAAACAAGGTTCCCTAAACATATTTTATTTAATTAATCTTCACTAAATCTAATTAGGAATTAGAGCACATTTCTACAACTTTTTGTGCTACCTCACCAAGGTCACATGACAATAAATAACTCTAATTTTTAAATGGAATTATCATCCACCAATTTCAAAAAGAACATGGCTCATTTCTTCCCACACTTCCACCCACTTTTGGAGCAAATGATTTATTCTTCCCACACTTCCACCAATTTTGGAAGCACATGGTCTTCTCTTCAAACACTTGAATCTTCCATCCAAATGTCATGTTTCCCATTGTTCAAGAGATTCTTCCACACACATGGCATGTTGTCTTTGGTCAAGGGGATAACATCCTGATTCTCTTCATCTTTACCATCCATTTTTCTTATTCAATCTGGACCGTTGATTATTTCCACCTCACCATATGCTTGGAAAATGCTATAAATACAACCCTCAAGCCTTGTATTTTTCATCGACATTTGAAGTAAAGTTATCATTAGGTTTATCATTGGATCTTGGAGTGTCATGCCATTCACGTTGAAGAATGTTGGAGCCACATATCATAGAGCAATGACCACCATCTTTCATGACATGATGCACACTTTTTATGGAAGACTATGTAGATGATTTGTTGGAAAAATTCTACACCAGAGAAGGACACCTTGAAATCTTACATAAAATATTCACTAGGCTGGAGAAGTTCAATGTGAGACTAAATCCCAAGAAATGTGTTTTCGATGTAACATCGGCTAAACTTTTGGGGTACATTGTGTCAGCTAAAGGCATTCAGGTGGACCTTGCAAAGGTCAAAGCTATCATGGAGATGCCTCCTCCTAAAAACATCAACCAACTCAGATCCTTGCAAGGGAGATTTTAATCTATCAAGAGATTTATTGCGCAACTGGCAGACAAGAACCATCCTTTCAACCACTTGCTCCACAAAAATGTACCTTTCTGATGGGATGAGAAATGTGAAGGAGCCCTCAATCAATTAAAACAATATCTAATAAGTCCACCTATCTTGATACCACCAACAGAAGGAAAGCCACTTTTATTATACATAGCAACAACTGAAATATCATTGGGAGTCGTGTTAGCACAAGAGGATTCAACAAGAAAAGAAAGGGAAATATATTACATCACTAGAACCTTAAACAACTATGAGATCAATTACACCTTCATTGAAAAGGCTTGTTTGGTATTAGTTTTCTCTAGCCAAGAATTGTGACACTATATGCTTACCCATACCATCAAATTGATAGCCAAGATAGATCAACTATAATACCTTCTAAGCAAAGCTAATATGACTGGAAGACTAGCCAAGTGAGTCATGATGCTGAGTGAATTTGACATCCAATATATTGATAGGAAGGCAATCAAAGGATAAGCAATTGTAGATGAGTTAGCTGAAGCACCATTGTAGGAAAATCATCCCATGAATGTTGAGTTTCCAGATGTTGGTGTCCTAACAATATTGACACAACAATGGGTCTTATATTTTGATGGTTCTTATACACAACATGGATCAGGAGCCAGAATTTTATTTATCTCACCACAAGGACACACCATTCCCAAGTCTTATAGACTCATATTCCCTTGCACCAACAACATAGCGGAATATGAAGCCTTGATCATTGGAATCAAAGTGGCAGTTGAGTGGAAGATTACTAAGTTGTATGTCTATTGGGATTCACAACTAGTCATTAACCAGGTAAATGATGACTATCAAACAAAGGATGACAAGTTGATGCCCTACAAAAGAATGGTTGACGACTTCAAAAGGTAATTTTTAGAAATAGGATTTGAGAAAATTCTGCAAAATGACAACAAAGCCATCAATGCCATGGAAACCATTGCTTCTCTCTTGCAAATTCTAGAAAAAATGTGCCCATTACGAGTTCATGGTGGAACAAATGTTCAACCCATCTTATGACAACCTTGAGTCCCAATTTATCTACCATCTAGCTGAGGTTGAAACTTCCCTCTATGGGAAAATCTATACATACATAAAAGATAACACCCTTCCTCCTGACATATCTTGTAATAAATAATGAAACTTCATTCGCCAAACCACCCGACACACCCTTATCGTGGATGTCCTTTATCAACAAGGTCTTGATGGAACTCTCCTCCAATGTCTAGAATGTGACAAATCTAAAATGGATTTATAGGAAGTACATGAAGGTGTTTGTGGCACTCATTCAAGTGGTTTAACCCTAGCTAAGAAAATCCTCCATTTGGGATATTACTGGCCAAATATGGAGAAGGATTCTTTTCAATTTGTCAAGAAATGCCAAAAGTGCCAAATTCATGGCAATCTCATCCATGCACTAGTGCAAGAACTTCATCCTTTTGCATCAACATAGCCCTTTTGTTAGTGGGATTGGATCTGGTAGGCAAAATACACCCATCTTCATCCAACAGACACAAGTTTATCATCACAGCCACAAACTACTTTACAAAGTGGATTCAAGCGGTTCCCCTAACCACCATCATAGGAAAAACAATCTCATCTTTCATCCTAAACTACATCATTTGTTGATATGGCATCCCTCAGTCCATCATCACTAACAATGGATGACCTTTCAAAAATCAAGATGTTGAAGAACTTTGTGAGGAATTTCGTATCTAGCATCGGTTTTCTACACCCTATTATCCTCAAGGAAATGGCCAAGCAGAGGCCTCAAACAAGAGTATCCTGAAGATCGTAAAGAAAATCGTCAATGATGCTAGACGTGACTGGCATGTACTATTGAACCCTACTCTATGGGCTTACAGAACCAATATTTGTACCCCGACGAGAGAAACACCCTATTCTTTGGTCTATGGCTCATAAGCCATTTTACCCATTGAGGTTGAGCTTCCATCACTCTGAGTGTCACTAAAAGGGATCATTTTAGATAAGGATCACAGGGTGTCTAGGTTACAAGAATTGGAACTCTTGGATGAGCATCGTCAACATGTAGTTGATCACCATAAGGTATATCAAAAAAGGATATCCAGAAGCTACAACCATAGAGTCAAGCCTAGAGCATTTCAGGTTGGCGATTTAGTCTTGAAAGAGAACCCCCGCAATCAGTAAGATCGAGAAAAGAAGGGGAAATTTGAACCAAACTGGCTAGGTCCCTTTTCATTATTCTCGCCCTGGGAGATATATACCGCTTGTCTACACCTTAGGGATTTTTTGATGAACCCTTCAATAGGATACATCTCAAAAAGTTCTACACTTGAATCATCTAGTGCATCGGAAAAGGTAAAAAAAAGATCAAAAAAAAAACTGAAAAGGTGCAATAAAAATAAGTAGTGAAAACCTGGCAACAGGCGCATGCGCTATTTGTGATAGGTTAACTTTTCCATCTATTTGATCATGTCTACTGTTCACTTTCACCATCCATCTGCCTATCCTTTGAAAAGCATCATGTAGATATCCTAGCATCGTGGTTGTGTCTCACCATAGACTAGGGGAAAAATACTGAACTCAATGGGGGCAACAAAATTTGAGCTTGAACCAACAGACAAACAGTGGAAAGACAAACGTAACAAAAACAATGATCATAACACAACCCAAAATTGAACATCAATCACCATCAGAAATGCATCAAATATCCATATCATATCAAAATCCAAAAATAAGTAAAAAAGCTAGTCAAAAATTCAAAAATAGAGTCATCTTGTCGAACTACGTTGTCTCTGAGCTTAAACGTAGGCAAGGCTAATATTTGATCAACCCCCAAGACACCCTAGGTCAAGTCCTTTAGTGGTCCCTTGTAATTAGTTTTCTTCTTTTTTCTATTCATATCTTGGTCCTATAAATCGGTCGAGTCGGTCGAACTACGTGGTCTCTACTGTATAACGTAAGGATAATCTTTGATCAGCCCCCAAGGCCCTAGGATAGGTCTTTAGGTAAGGTTCTTAGTCAAAATCTATAAACACTTAAAAATTGGAAAATCAAAAATCCCAAAACATCAAAAAATTGAAAGGATGATGCCTCTTCTCGAATCATGGTTTTATCATGTTAAACACAAATGTTCAATTGTTGTACTTTGATTTTTGTTATCATATCTCTAGAGCCCCTCGATGATGTATCAAACTAGAGGATCTAGAAGGAGTATGATTTTTCTTTGTCGTTGTCTGTGAGTTGATCATTATTACTATGCAAATTGTTACGAGACGTGCGCTACAAAGTATCACTAATGACATTTTGAATTTGCATAGGAAAAGGGTTAACTCTTGTCTATGTACGCAAGCAATACTCAAGTCATCTAGGTTTAATCATACTTAGATGCTTGTGTTAACTTGCACTATCAAAGATCATGGAAGTAGTACTCGGGTCATCATGGTCTAAAATATACCATTGATGCTTGTACTCACTTTCAACATTTTAAAGGCCCAATGATGATAAAAAGAATGACAAATTGGCTGATATGAATGACAAATTTTGCATACGATATCTGCATGGTTAAAGTAGATTGCATCCATGTTAGTTTGCATTTCTATTTATGGAGTTTCCAAGCTGCAACAATGATGTTATCTCTCTTATCGATGGATTGAGTACACTTGACATTAAAAAAAAACACATCATATAGTTGCATATCAATTGCATCATCATTTGCATACATTGGAAAACATTATCACATCATTCATCCATCCATGCAGCACATCATAAAATTTGCATTAGAAAACACAAAAATGACATCCATCACATCTCATTTGCATAATAAAAAAAATCATTTCATACAGTGGCATTAGGGAAGTGGTTCACAGAGCCTAAATGATTTAGTCTCTTCAGATTTCCAAAAGAATTGGGGAAAATGTCAGGTTTTGTGAAGCTTAGCTTAATCAATGAACAACTGACGATAACCTTCCCACAACTCTTGTAAGTTGGAAAAATTCACTCATTTAAGCTTAAAACCCTAGAACATAATCATTTGCATCACATAATCATCATTCATCATTACAAAAAATCACACATCATTCACATAACATCCATGCATATTCAACATAATCATCACATTGAACATCTTACATCATTTGTATCATAAATAAATTATCATATAAGCATCATCATTACATAATCATCATAATCATAATCATCATCATCATCATCCTCATCATCACCATCATATAAACATCATAAACACATTGAACTATGCATCATCATGTGATCATTTCATACTTCATTTACCCATCCATTGCATCATACTTGCATTAGAAAAGAACAAAAACATAAAATGCATCACATAGGCATAAATCCATAAAACACCCTAGAATCATAACACATTAGTTGCATCATCATTTGCATCCATAGCATATCATAACATCAAAATCATTATTACATGGAAATTAAATGCATCATAGACATCTATCATCATCATAATCATTGTTACATATCATATAACCTCAAAAAATCATATTGCCAAAATGCACAAGGATATTCAAAAAGTATGATGAGATACATCAATATAAAAAAAGGCACTATATCGTAAAGTCTAACATCATCAATGTCCCAATAGTGTATACATCAAAATATGCTATGTCGAGCTCCCCCCAGATGGTGTTGGCATCATGGAACCTCGTATCCATCCACCCTTTGTCTTAGTGCCCTGTCATCATCATCAACTGGTGGAACTGGCTCATCAGGACTAGATAACCTCATACAAGGATGTGTGCATAAATACTTAGAATAGTCCTCTATCATCCCTGCAACTATCACCTACAGAAGATAATCCCATACACATGGCAGCAATGTATAATACTTGGTACAAACAACATCATAAGATACACAAGGTCCCCACTCTATAGCATCCTGTCGTCACCGTGCATAATGGGAAACCCCCTGGGGCATCGCCTGAACTTGTCCAAACTGTCAACAAACCCACAGATACAAATATATCTCAAGCATATAATGTGTTAATCCAATCAAGTATTGCAATAGAAACATGTATCACATCTCCACCTGATCCTCTGGCCACATATAATAATCCAAATTTGGGCACCATGTCACAGTCTCTAGGTCATCTAGGGCACGTCTCCAATAAGCTAATTTTCCCAGCTTATGCTAAACATGTGGACCACTGTAACTAAACACATAGGGTCTACCTGCTGATCACTGTCTATCTACCAATGGTTGAGTGATCGCAATATGCTCCCATTCCAATGTCTACAATAACGTAATCCCAAAAGAGAGACTCGTCACCCCACAATACACAACCTGGTGCAAATCATGATACAAATGGGCTAACATACATGAACCCCATACATATCTAGTCCCCTCCAATGTCATACGCTCCAATAGTCAACCCCAACCCACTGAAAATCCTTTTGACCTATGGTCAGGACAAAGGAATCCGCCAATGAACCCAAAAAGAACACACGGTAGAGGATCATTTCTATCAACAATCTCCTATTAGGGGACCCAATGACCTGAAACATGATCATCTTGGAAAATCCTATCCAAGGGATCAATCCCACCCTGCTCTACTATATCATACAAAACTATCTCGCCCATCACTAGAATCTATAGAATAAGATAAACATCCTTCAGAGTAACTATCATCTCCCCAGTAGCTAGATGAAAGGTATTGTGGTCACTATGCTATCTCTCCACTAGAGCATTCAACAAACTCCTATTAATCCTATACTAGGGTATGTCTAGCAAGGATGTCAACCCACAATGGCTGATAATATCCAAATCTTTCAGAGTCAACTAACATACCATCCCCCACATCTTCAGGAAATGTTCACAAGATTGGATTACATCAAAGTCCTTGTAATCATATTAGGGAAAACAAATCAGCATCACATCAATCAATCTATCAATTTTTTCCCTAACACAATATTAAATCATGTTCATCAATCAATCAAAACATGTTCAATCATGTTCATCAATCAATCAAATCATGTTCAATCTAGATCATCAGTTAAACAAATCATGTTCAATCAAGCTCATCAATCAATCAAATTAGGATCAATCAAGACCATCAAATCAATCAATCAAAACAATACAACATCATCAATCCTATCATTGATCCTCGCCTATCATGAGGTCAAAAAATCATCAAGTTATCCTATCATCGATCATTGCGTATCATAAGGTTGATCAAGCATCAATCCTATTATCAATCCTCACCTATCATGAGGTCGAAACATCATCAATCCTATCATTGATCCTTGCCTATCGTGAGGTTGAAACATCATCGGGTTATCCTATCATCGATCCTTACCTATCATGAGGTCGATCAAGCATCAATCCTATCATTGATCCTCACCTATCATGAGGTCAAAACATCATCAAGTTATCCTATCATCGATTCTCGCCTATCATGAGTTCAATCAAGCATCAATTCCACCATCGATCCTCACTTATCATGAGGTTGAAACATCATCAAGTTATCCTATCATCGATCCTCGCCTATCATGAGGTCGATCAAGCATTAGTTCTATCATCGATACTCACCTATCATGAGGTGAATCAAGCATCAATCCTATCATCGATCCTCACCCATCATGAGGTTGAAACATCATCAAGTTATCCTATCATCGATCCTCGCCTATCATGAGGTGGATCAAGCATCAGTTCTATCATTGATCCTCACCTATCATGAGGTTGATCAAGCATCAGTTCTACCATCGATCCTCACCTATCATGAGGTTGATACATCATCAATCATATCATCGATCCTCACCTAACATAAGGTTGAAACATCATCAAGACACCCTATCCTTTGACTCTCACCTATCATGAGATCAAATCATCAACTATCTTATCAAAACAAATCACAAAACAAACATCACACAATCATACTGAGATCAATCAAAACCATCGTTGAATGGTACAATGCAATGACTAACATGATTCATGAACATCATATAAGTCCCAACGAACATAAACAAGGAAACATTCGACATAATTAGGAGGAATTTCATCAATCAAACATATCAAACAAGCAAAAACAACAGGGAAAATCACTAGGAATCACTCAAAGTAAAAACCTCTAAGCTTGCAAAAGGCACCATTTGGGAACCCAAAGGTGCCATTTCAGGGAAACAAGGGTCAAAACATGTAGATAAAGGGTCAAAACATGAAGTGAAAATTGTAAAAGGTTCAATTTGGGACCCCAAAGGTGCCCAAACAAAAGAAAAAGGTGCCATTTCACTAGCAAAAGGATCCATAATAGAATCAAGAGGTGCCAAAACTCCCAGAAACTCCCAAAAATGACTTAAAAATAGCAAAAATACCCCCCAAAAGTGCAATAATGACTCTAAATGGCCTACAAAATCTATCTACTAACTTCAAAAAATTGATAAAAAAGTGGTAAAATGACTAAAGGAAGTTTCTCATAATGTGTACCGTAGGTCCAGTGGCAGCAAGGTGACTGTGGTGGCGAAGACACTCGAAACGATGCTTGTCAGAAGGGATCTCCATCTTCCTCTAGCTCTCCACTCTCCAAATTCTCCAAACTCAGAATGTGCAAATGAATTCATTTTTACCACTTTTTACCTTTTTAAAGGACAATGGAGGGAATTATGGTGGGATTTATTATCAAAAATAGGATTGAACTAATCAAAATTGTTCAAAGAGAGAGTGTAGAATCAAATTTCAAGAGGTAAATCGTATTTGACATCAAAGAATAAATGGTTTAATGTTGAATCAACATCACATCACTACAACATCATCACACAATTGTTGAATCCTCGACAAAACATAAAAAATTTCACATTTTACTGATTTATCTCTCGAGGGGGCATATATCCGACAGTACCTGAAAATCAACATTTGGAGCATCGTCGGGGCATCAAAATCTTTTCTGAGCATCACTATCAAATTTTTCTTTGAAGAAATGTGTAAACACATTACTCCAAAGAGGGGAAAAATGTATACACCTAAAAATGGTCATCACCTTTAATTAATTAAATACTAGCTATTTAATTAATATTCCAACTACATATAAATAAATGCTCAATTTATTTATATTGTTCATTTCCTAAATTCTTCAATTTGAAACCATATTCTTCTAAATTAATTAAATAAACAAGGTTCCCTAAAATTTTTTTATTTAATTAATCTTCACTAAATCCAATTAGGAATTAGAGCACATTTCTACAACTTTTTGTGCCACCTCACCAAGGTCACATGAAAATAAATAACTATAATTTTTAAATGGAATTATCCTCCACCAATTTCAAAAGCACATGGCTCATTTCTTCCCACACTTCACCCACTTTTGGAGCACGTGATTTATTCTTCCCACACTTCCACCAATTTTGGAAGCACATGGTCTTCTCTCACACACTTGAATCTTCCATCCAAATGGCATGTTTTCCATTGGTCAAGAGATTCTTCCACACACATGGTGCATTTTTTCTTTGGTCAAGGGGACAACATCATGATTCTCTTCATCTTCACCATCCATTCTTCTTATTTTATCTTGACTGTTGATTATTGCCACCTCACCATATGCTTGGAAACTGCTATAAATACAACCCTTGGGCCTTGTATTTTTCATCCAAATTTGAAGTAGAGCTATTATTCAAGTTTATCATTGGAGCTTGGAGCATTCTTAGAGTTTTATAGCTATTTTTATATGATGTGTTGCATCATGTTTACATCTTAGATTAACATATCGCATCATAGTTGCATTTTAGATTAGTTCATTTTAAGTTTGAATTTGAGCATATGGAATATCATGCATAAAATCTTATAGATCACTACCATAGTATCCACATCCACTTGTTCATTTATCATCAACATCATCCTTCACTCATCATATCCTTCATCATCATTGTTTGCATATAGTTTCATGTAGGTATTAGATTAGCTTGCATGTTGAATACTAATCTTGTTTCATAAGTGTCATTCTAATAGCCTTTGTGCACATAGAAATTTTAGGGCCAAAAAGATTTAAAAGAATCATTTAAGAATAGAGGACACTGAGACGTTCTTGGAAGATTTATCTTTATTGCAACTTAGAATAGTTTACTTTGCTTTGAATCTTTCAATATAAATGGTTTCATTAAGGTTTGTGTTGATACTAACTTTGCACATTTAACACACACATAGGGTTTATCTCTCTCCTTTTAGGTGAAACATCCTAAGAGTGCAAGAGTAGCCTATAAGCCCTACCCAAAAATCTACGGTTCAATAATTTATTAAAAATTAAGGAAAATCATGCATTTCAGAGATTAAACCCCCCAAAAAAATAGCAAAATTAATGATGGATAGCAACTTAAGATAATGACAACTTCCTCAAATCTTGATGTATTTAAATTAAACAACTTGATGTATTTAATTTAATAAGATGAAATGTTAGCATGAAAGGGGGTGAATTAACCCGATTAGATTAATTAGGTTAATAGATGCATATGACATAATTAATTTAATAGCTGGGCTAATTTAATCAATTAAGCAAAAAGAGGATGGGTTTTAACAGGAAATATAGTAGAGCCAAGTTTGCAGGTCTTTGACTGTAAAAGCCAAATCCAAATTCAGACAATTTGTGAATAATTAACTTTCCCTAATTTGATGATAAAAGGTACATGAATTCTTGAACTAGGGTTTTGAAGCCTTGAGATCCCAAATCTAGTTCAATCCACTTCAGAACTGTAACCACTCAAATATGATATCCTTGTTGGACTGAAGTCACTTTCCCCATATCACACAAGGAGAAATAGGAGGATTGTTATAGATCTTGCAAGTGTTAGTCCTCATAACAATAATAAACAATAAATGTGAAACATCTTACAATGTATAAACATAATTTTTTTAATGTTTTTTAGAATTGTAATGTATTTTAGATCTTCTTCTTATTCTACTCTTAGATATTGCATTAATTTCCTTTAGGACACTAGAGTCATAAAATTTAATTCCATTCCATATGGTGTTCAAATGGAGGGAAAAATTATATTTATGAGTTTCAACATGTTTTATATTAATTGTTAAGACAAATCAACAAAGTATTTTGGATTATTAAACACATTGAGGCTAAAAATAATATTTTAAATTTTGGGTCTGATTATGTGGGATAGGGGTGTTGGGCGCCCTAGTCCAACCCATTTTAACTTTACTTAAATTAAATAAATATTTAATTCAATTTCCTAAATTTAACTCATTTTTTTTTAAATGACAATTAAATGAGTATATTATAAGCATAATTCGGTCCACACTTAAGACGACAATTTTTTTTAACATTATAAGATGTAGCTAGTAGTGTGAATCATCAATATGAAAACTTAGGTATATTATTGTCACATGCTGAGATTTATGATATGCTTAGGTTGAAAGAGACATTAACTATTTAACAACTTGAAACATTCTTAATAGATAAAAGTGAATAGTGGTCTAGGATTTAGATGTGGGTAGAATTCTTGTAGACTTTCTTGCATGGAATTATTTTTTATCTTCAAGATCGTAGCAATCTCATGTGCAAGGAATTTGAGAAAAGATCAAAGGCTCTTGATAATGGTTAAGGGAAAATGGATCTTGGAGGAATCATATCCCTAAGGTAAGCCTTCTAAACTCATGCATGGAAAAAAATATTTGCGGATGTGGAAACAAATGCTCGTTTTGTTTAGATCTCAGGAAAAAATCTTACATTTTCTCAAATTCGAGAATGGATATGAATTAATTAGTATGATTCATTTGATCCTTTTTTGTTTTTGAAGGATTTATTTCTACTTATTTTGAAAGAAATTGAAATGAAGGGATATATGCTGCAAAATGGTCAATTTTGGCTTGAAATACTTTCTTTTCTTTGCACATTTGGAAATCAAATTTTAGTATTAAGAATTTTTGAGGGGTCAAAAAGCTGATTTATTTGATTTGCCTCATCTACACTTTTAATTCTTTGAACCTTATTCTTTAGAATTCATTTGGTCTTTTATTGGGAAATTTATGAAATCTGAATGCTTGATGGTTAAGTGTTCTCCTCTCTTCATGATATGGGTTATTTTAGAAAACCCTTAAATGGTTATGTCTGATGTTAATTTGATTTACAAACATGAGGTATAGCATCAATATACCTTTTCAAAAAAATCAATGATTAATAAAGGGGAAATTAAAGTTGATTTAGATTTATTTTACCTCCATAGAGAGGAATTTCATGTTAATGAGAAGTTGGGTCACTATTAGCTTGCTCCAATAGTTATAGTTAGCTTGCTCTACAAATCACTAGATAGGGTAATTGTAACATGCTTGTCCTCTTCTCAGCCATTGTGGTTGTTTAATATGTATGTCCCATGTTCCTCAAGTCAAAAAATAAATTATGGGAACAATTATCCAAGATTTCTTCTCTGCTCTCAAAATATACAAGGTTTTTGTGGGTGATTTTAATGTGGTGTTAGATTTGGCGAAGAAAAGGGGGAATAATCCTTTTGAATAGGGTTTTGGAAGACTTCAGGGATTTTGTGAGGAGAAATAATATGTATTATTGTGTGCCAAAGAATGGAACTTTTACATGCTCCAATAAATAAAAAGATTTGTTCTAGTTTGCAGAGATTAGATTGTTTTATCCTATTAGATAACCAGTTGTCTTCATGTCATAACATCTCTTTATTAATCCACATGGTACCAAGTTCAAGATCATTTCCCCATCTCATTGTCTATTTTTGAGGATAAACCTCAGGTCAAGAGGTCTTTTAAATTTGAAGCAATATGGATTAGAGATGGAAATTTTATTCCTCTATTAAAGTCTTGATGGGAAATGGGGCCCTATGTTGAGGGTTCCAACATATTTCATATTTTTATGAAGTTGAATTTTATCCAAGAATAGATGTAATTTCAATCATTTCAAAAATATTTTTGCAGACAAAATTTGAATTGAGAAAGAATTGTTTGATCTCTATGAGGTCATAATTAAAAATGGTATGGATCTCTTATCATTTGTATAGGAAAAATATTTAAAGTTTGAGTTTGTTTTTGAGGAGGGAAGAGGTGTATTGGAACAAAAATTCAAGAGATCTCTAGTTGAGAGAAGGGGATAAAAATACAAAAAATCCATGCTTCAACCAAACTAAGGAGGCAAGCTAAGAGTGTCTTATCTATTTGGGGTGAGGGATGGTTGATTCTGTCCTCCTATCCAGAGATTAAAAAAGAGAGAAATAATATTATTTAAGAATATTCTTACTCCTCCCTCTAATAATGGTCCATTTGATCAATCTTTCCTTGATAACACTCCAAATCTAATAAAAAAGGAACATAATGACATACTTATGATTGAATTCACTTTGGACGAGATCATAAAGGTTGTGTTTCCTATGTCCATAGAAAATGCTTTGGGACTTGATGGGTTTACAACTCTATTCTTTTAGAAATGGAATTTGTAGGCAAGGATGTGCTCCTGGCATTGCAGTCTTCTAGAAGAAATAGCAATTTACTTAAGGAGATGAATACCACATTTGAAGTCCCGGTACCAAATAAATCTAATCCAATAAAATTTATAGACTTCCAACCTATCTCTATCTGCAACATTATCTATAAAATCTTCACAAAATCTATCTCAAGTTGGCTTTCCACTCTTATCCCTTTGATTAGTTTTGAGGAACAAGGGAGCCTTGTCCTAAGGAAGGAGAATCCAGCGTTACACAAAAGGTTTTTGTTGCACCAAAAGATTGACTTGTTAATGCTCAATACAACTGTCATAGTTAATGAATCCATGAGAGGTGGTTAAGCCATTTCACAAACCTGAGCACTACACTACACAACACAAGTAGACCAATGGTGCACACCATGCAAAAATCTCCCATAGTGAAAGTGAGGGGTTCAAACCCATGAACAAGGCTCTAATACCAATTGTTTCACAATTGGTTGTTGTTGCACCAAAACATCAACCTATTAATGCTTGAGACAACCACCAAAGTTAATGAATCCATGAGAGGCGGTTAAGCCATGTCATGAACTCGAGCGCTATGTTGCACAACACATGGATACCAAGGGCACATACATTGCAACATGTTGATGGTGTTATTATATCACATGAAGTCCTGCACTCTATAGTGGATGAAAAGATACTTGTATTTATAGTGAAATTATATATGATGAAAGCTTATGATATGGTTAACTGTAATTTCTTATTGCTTGATCTCAATAATTTTGGTTTTTATAGTAGTTAGTGTAAATTGATTACTTCATGCATTTCGGGTGTGAAATCTTCAATGTTGGTAAATGGTTCACCATGTCATTTCTTCTCTTCTACCTAAGGAGTTAGGTAGGGTGATCCCTTATCTCTTTTTTTCATGTCACTTTTTCCAAAATTAGAACTTACTAAAAATAGTAAGTCAGAGGTATCAGGACAACAAATTGTCCAAAATATAATATTATTTAATACTTATATGGCCCTAGTGCAAGTTTTATCTAAGTACAAATAAATATTAATTATTTAGTGGTGCCAACATAGGTGGGTCATGAGTTTTGGAAAAAATCACTTTAACCTCATGTAAGTACCTCAAAAAATGCATTTTGAGTTGTCAAAAGATGCCATATAAATGGTATAATATGAAAGGCTAATTTTAGAGGTGTTATAATGCATTTTATGAATTTTGTAAGTACCTAAAATTGGGGAAGAATATTTGGACGTGAATCCAATGTTTGGTAGAAGCTTCATGAAGAAGGAAACAAATATAAAATGCAATTTCTTGCTTTATGGATTTGTTGGATGCATATTTTCTCTCATAGTTTGTGAATCTTCTTTAGAGGCTAATAAACCAATGAAGGAAAAATATCTACGGTTGATAAACCAAGGATATTGAGGCTTGAATAAAGTGGTTCTGAAGGACTCTAGGGGAAATTTCACTCAGAGATTGCAGTTGTGCTTCAAAAGCTTAGTTGTTGCATTGTTGCAGGTTCTTGTTGGGATTTTTCAATGAGTTTTGATCCATAGTTTGTAATTTGTCTTGTTGGTGTTGTAGTAGCATATTAATGGATTTATTTTTCTATAGAAATCAGACCCATATCATATATATTTTAGTTATATTCTTATTTTCAAATGCTGGAATGGTTTTCTGCAAATCTATTGGGCTTTCAAGTGTATTTTTGAGTGCCAAATTGGTGGCAATTGTGCATATTGTAAGGGAAGATCTATAGACTTTCCAAAGTGCATTTTATAGGCTTTTATACTGCCAATTTTTTTTAGAACTCTCTTATTTATTGCTGCAATAAAATTATAAGTGTTGTTGGATTCATTGGTGCAATTTTCAACGCACCCGATTTCACAATTTTTACTTGTTGCGCATAAAATCTCAGAAATTGATAAAGTATTCCAAAAATTAGATTTAATAATTTTATTGGGGATATTACAGTGTTTCACTTTATTTTAGTGGTTGAAGGATTGAGTAGGACCATTATATCTACAAATGATAGGAACCTTTGGAAAGGAGTAGAGATTAGTCATTTTCCATGGGCTATTACTCACTCTTTTTTTTTTTTTAATAACACTTTCCTCTTTGGCCAAGAAACCTTAGCAAAAGAAAAATATATGAAAAGAGTTATTTCTTCCTATACTTCTTGCTCTAGTCAAGAAATCAATAAAGAAAATTCCAATATTTTCTTTTTGAATGTGAGTCCCTTGATGAGAATTAAGATTATTTCATTTTGGAGTTTCAAACTAGACTCCCTTCCTTGCAAATACCTTGGGGTTCCTTTCTTTTCTAGTAAAGAAAATCACTCCTTTTTGGAACAATATTATCACTTTCATTTCAAATGAAATTATTTTGTAGAAATCTAAATGACTCTCCTTGGTGGGAAAATTGTTGATGATTAAATCTATTCTTTAAGCTCTCCCAATCTATTTAATGTTGGTATTAAAAATACCAAAAGGGAAAATGGAATAGCTATAGAAGGTGTTAAGAGACTTTCTTTGGGTAGAAAACTTAAAGTAGAAGAAAAGAATTCCTCTAGTCTCCTAGAAAAAATCCTATCTCCTAAAATATTTGGGAGGTAATAGCTTGAGGGATTTGGTCTTTCAAAACAAGGCATTAGGATCCAAGATATTGTAGAGATTATATGCAAAAAAAATTCAAAATGTGCAAAATCACGATATACAAGTATCCAGCCTCGTTACAGAGGGAACAAATTTCACTATGAAAAATCTCCCTTGAGGTTCAAAAATATGGAACTTTATTTCCTCTTGTAGATCTCTCATTCTTCCCCATTTACCTTGGATCATACACAATGGGGAGAAGGCCTTATTTTGGGATGATCCTTAGAATGGTCATAAGCTCATTAGGGCCTTGGGAAATTGGAGTTTAAATGCCTCTATTCTTAAATCCCTATGGGGATGCAAGGTCAAGAACTATATGGTAATTGATTTTTTGGCTTATCCTCCTACCATGAAATAGAGATATTTTGACTTTATTCTAGGTATGTCTCAACACTTTAAGGATTCACTAAGGTAGGGATTGAAAAAATGACATGTATTTTTCTCCAATAAGGAGAATGAGATCATTTGGATGAAACCAAAATTAGGGTGTTACAATGTACGTGATGGGTACATATCATTCATAATCTCAGTTCAAGTTTCTAATTGACCTCATTATTTGTGTTGGGGTTCAACATGTTTTCCTAAAGCTAGTGCTTTTTCTTGGTTGTCATTGAAAGATATAATTCTCTTTGGGATGAGATTGGATAGGTTAGGAATAACTCCTCTATTTGCATGTGTTATGTATGGTAGGGCATATGAAGATATAGATTATCTACTCTTATCATGTGATTTTCTAATAAATGTTGGGCGTGGTTTCAAAATAAGCTTGGATAGTCTAGTCCTTTGCAGTGCTCTCTCTTAAAACACTTCCAATGTTAGCCCTTCTTATTCAAAGCTTCCTATTTTCTTGCATTTGGGAATTGAGTCCTTCTATTGTGGTTTGTAAAATATGGTTGAAAAGACATAACATAATTTTTAGGAAAAAAAGTGTCGGATATAAATCATGTAATTCAAAAAATTGAGTCCTCAATCTCAAAATCGATCATGTCATTTGTCCTAAGAAATTCTAATATAAAGAAGGATTTTTCTTCTTGGGATGATTGGATCTTAAGAACATGGTCTCTTCTTGAACCTCCTCCTATCTAGGGGTCAATGCTTTGTATGGGGTGTTAAATTCAGAAGGAAAGATGAAATGGGATCCTCCTCTAGAGAGAATGTTCAAGTTCAATTTTGATGGTGCCTCTTGAGGAAATCCTAGGACATTGAGGGCTAGTATGGTTAGAAGAGATCATAAGAGAAATATTGTGCGGGATTCTTGTAAAATTCTAGGTATTGGAACAAATAATGTCATAGAACTTAATGCTTTGATACTAGGTTTGGAATTGACTCTAAGTTTCAATATATCTCATATTATAGTTGAGGGGGATTCTCAAGTGGTAATGGGTTCTTTGTTAAGGAATTATTCAAATTCTTGACATTTAAAGTACTTATATATTCATGCTAAAACTTCTCTTCAAAACTTCATGTCTTTCAAAATCTTACATTGTTATAGAGAAGATAATGATATCGCAGATAATCTTGCTAAAATGGCTATTGAAAAGTCTCTTCCCTTCATGGTTTTATCTCAGAAAGAGTTGCTAGATCTCCTCTAAAAATCTAATAGCAGTAATCAAGATTTATTCCAGGAGTCTTAATTATGATTATGCGGTTTAGAGGTAATATGTTATTTTGTTTCTCATCAGACTATTTGTACTTCTTTCGAGCATTTTGATGGTTTAAATATTATTGTCATTACATGGATATCTCCCTGAAAAGTTTGTATATTAGTATCAATGGAAATTTTTCTTTAACCTTTGTGTATGCAAGGCTCGATGGAAACTTGTGTTCCATTTATTCTTTGATTACATGTGTTGTAACATTTGTTACCTACATACAATTTGGTGTAGATGTTCTCTTTGGTGATCTCTCATGGTGGTACTTAAATCTTACATTTGTTGTTGATTTTTCCTCTTAAAATTTGTTGTTTTTCTCCTTCACTGGCCTATAGGTATTCCCCGCTACTTGCAAATCAGTGTTGGAGAACTCAAGTCGACATTTGCGTTAAATGTAAAGCATGATTTTTTGCATGCCTTACTTGGCATTGCATCATCAAAAGTGATATTTTGTACTTTAGTACCAAATACTCGGAATTGATCCCTAACTTGTACTTTGGGGTCTCTCTCACTCGTGATAGACTTAATTGGCATTTTTGAGGGAGTAGACATGTCTGGGTTGTCACCTCCCATCCTCGCTTTGGTACATTTGATTTTAATTTTTCTATAATAAATTTTCTAGACAGTAGATTATGGTTCCCAATCAATTCTGTACAAATTGATATCATTCATTTATATCAAAGCTTCAAGTTTTATTTTTCTCGTGTGCATCACCATATAATCATACTAATCTTTTGCTTCAATTCTTTATATACATTGCTTTTGGGGTCTTCGTTGTAAGGTGTCTGAGTTTGTAAGTGTTTGTTCTATGAGATGGACTTAGATTTTAGAAAAAAACCATCCCATGAAAATTTTGGATAACAAAATTCTCTTCCTTTTAAAAGGGAGAAGCTTCTTCGTATATTCATGTTTTAATGCAGCCAAGTTAAGGATGCTCTCATACAGGTGATTGGCTGTGATTGGTTATTAAATTTTCCTTTAGCTCTGCCCCATGAGGTTGCTTCCATGTTTGTATCAAATTTTATGGATGTCACATGGTGTTTGGAGCTGGTAAAGTTCTTTGTAGGTTCATATCTGATGCCCTCTATTTTCTCCTTCTCTTCTTTGCGAAGGTTTTGGATAGCTACACATTCTTAATGCCTTTCCGGTGGGAGGTTTTTTGGATCATAATGTTATCCTTCCAATTAGGCTCACCTCCTTTCTTTGATGGATTATGGTCTGTGGAGGATAATCCCCATGTTTTTGCGTTGAACTAAGCTATCTTCATCCACATATTGGTGAAATTATGTATTGTAACAATCAATCACTCTTTCAATGTTATTCTTGTTTTGTGTATAAACATGCTATGAATGATCCTCACTCTAGAATGTTCTTTCCTCTATCATCGAGAGGGCTGGTTTTGAAAAGTTGCTTTGATCAACGACGCCTTTATATTTTGTTTTGATCTCGTGGAGACCTCCTCTTGCTCTTCTCGTTATGCATTATATGATATAGTGGCTATGCCACTTTACCATATATATATATATATTAGTGATTAAATTTGTATTGAGATTAACATTATCTCTATTTGTTGACCATTCCAATGAGATTTTTTGGTGTAATATTTTAATAGTGAATTGATTTAGACTTAGTCCACTAGTTGGATTATTTATGATTATTTGTTCCTAGTTGCTAATGTTCTAACCCTTGTGAAAGAGTTGTTTGATTGTTAGGCAAAGGAACCATCTTGTTATTAACATGCCATTACATTTTTTAAGTTATTGAAATCTTGGTGGGTTTTAAAATTATAAGCGTATGACAATTTTAGGTTTGAAAAACTCAGCAACTTGCAAGTGTTACATTTGATATGATGTTAAATTAAGTTAATTTATTAAGTATTTTCTTATCAATTTTTTTATGTTTAAATATAAAACTCGTACACATCATGATAATGCAAAGTCTTAGGTGAAAGATGTCACAACTTTCTTTCTCTTCTAGAATAATCATTTATGTTAGTTAATTTATTTAATAACAATATTCTATGCTAAGTAGATGTATGATTTAATTAGGAAATTGTTATGTCATTATTTATTATAATACTAAATTATTATAGCTAAATAGCTCTATTAATTTTGAATAGTTAAAAAATTTAAAAAAAAACATGAAAATTTACAATCTCTATATAAAGAGTAGATTGGGTATGCAATAGGATATGTTGTTATAGGTGAGGGGAAATAAAAAGTTTTGGGCAAATAATATTTTAAAATTTTGTTGGCATTCTGATACATAAATCTTTAGAAAACGGTGATTTGGAGAAAAATAAAAAAATATTTCCTATTTTAAGGAAGCTTCAAGGAAGATATACAATTTTTTTTGTCAATCTTCCTATGAGGCTTGGTTATACAAACTAGGTACAAAAAGTCTTCTTATTATTTCAGTTTGAGCTTATGTATTTTGTATTACAGTTATAATAATTTATTTTATTATTCAATTTAATATTTAAAAGTTGATAATTGTTACTATTATCAATATCATTATTATCATTTCAATTTATCATAAGATTAATGTTGTTTAATTCAATCCAACTATTAAATGTGAGTTTACTAATGAGATTTAAATGCAATGCTATTATTAGTTTTAGTGTGTTTGTTGATGGGTTTAATTAATGACTAGTTCTCCTTTTACTATTTTATTCTTTTATGCTTTCATCTGCTAAGTTTCACAAACATTACTAAGACTTTATACATCTTTTATATGTTTTTCATACACTTTTAAGTAGTTTCAAGTATGTGGAAATAGAAATGAGTTATGTTGATATATACTTGTATGAATGCATGAATGTCTATGGGATTTAGTATGATTCTATGCTTAGTTATGATTGTTAATAATGTGGATGCCTTAGGGATGAAACTAACATCTTGCAACAAGAAATATTATTAACTTGCAACTAGAGGTTTTTCAGCTCATAGCATATGGACTACAGACATGGGAGAGCTCAAAATAGCCAAGGAAAAAAACCTTTAGAAGAGAATGGATGTGATAATTTAGTCATGATTCAACACATCATACTTTTTCTCAATGAATAAGACCACTTTATGAGCTTTTTTCAATCCTAGCGGAATAAAAATAATGATATTTGTTGTTGAGGAGTACATCTAGTTACTAGTAGTTATTCTATGGTGTTAATCAATCAATCTAATAAGTTTTTATTTATTTATTATTAGTTGCAACAATACATATGTGTTATTGAAAAAGAAATATCCAAAAGATTCTTGTTGGATTGTATATATAAAAGTTCAAGTGTTCATATATGCAATAAAAGGAATTAGTTTGACATCATCAATTGTTGAGTAAGTAGGTGTTGACAACTTCTGTGGAAGAAACAACTCAAGAAGGGGCTACTATTCCACTTCATTTTCTCTTGTTAGATTAAATGAAGCATTGTTGAAATTAGTTAAGTTTCTATTTATATGCATGTGTTATTCATGAATGTCATTATGTAGTTATATTGCTTTCATACTCTGAAGGAATTAGTTAAAAAAAATAGCAATTGATAGTTATAGTCCTAAGTTTTAGGTACCCATAGCATAAGGTAACAACTTATATTTATTCCCCTTTTTTTACGAATTAGCGTTTCATTTAACTTTCTAACTTTTACAATCTTTTGTACATGTGTAATTTCCTATAATCCATTGATATAGGATGTGTCTAAGATCCATGAATGCATATATTGTGTTAGCACTATCTATATTTTAGAAGTCCCTATTTGATAATTAAATGCAACCTCTTGTGAAAGATGAATTGTTTAATTAGGAATTCATCCTATGAGCAATGTGTAGACCTAGTAAGCACCAAGTTTATTAGACATTAGAGATAATTTAATTTTTTCACATAATCGATACCATGCATTAACTTCCACCTTTCACATCACATAATTTTTGTAGCTTTTCATTCATAAATTAAACTTTATTTGCCATGTGTTCACCTCATGCTAGATTACACTCCACACCATGCCTACCTATAGTTCATTACCATCACTTTATATTGTAGAGGAGGGGGATCAGATACTTTGAGACTCTAGGTCATGGGAGATTTCTAAACAACAGGCTACCTCGATCTACCTCAAGTTTGCTAAGTGATTTGAAAAGGTTAAGATGAAAATGCTGAAAAGGAAGAAAAATTTGGTTGCTAGTGTCCTACTAATCTGAGTGTTTTAGAGGGTCAGATAAGCCATTTTCTAGAGTCCAACTTGTTGCTCATATATCTCTTTGCTTGAAGATAGTAGCATAGGATATAGAATCCAGTGTGGTGCATTAGCATCTCAGTGGTGTGCTAGCGTCTATACAGATAGAAGGTCTCAAAGATAGATTAAAACATAAAAAATCTAACTAACAACCTGAATAATGAAGTTTTATGCTATGACAAAATAATAGACAAGTAAAAAAACGAAATACAAAAGAAAGATTACTTGAACTAAACTATGCTTGAATCAACAAAGAGGAGGTGAGAAAAGTAGACCTTTCTATCCAAGATTTTAATCTTCAAAGAGCTCTACACTAGAGTACCTACACACAAAAGACCAAGGAAAATGTTGGGGCTATTTTTAGAGCATTGCCTCAGTCTATCACCCACTTTGGTGTTTCCGCACGTCCATGGATAGCCAGATAGCAACGAGTGTAAAAATGATAAAGAGATGTATGATAATGGAAGTGTTAAGCAATAACACTATGCCACCAAAAAATGTATACTCTTGAAGAAAGAGATAATTTTGTGGAAAACTAGCTCCTACTTTAGACACCTTGTTTCAATCACCCCTTAAAAACTACATTTATAGGCCCCTAATGCTCATAATTTTGGAACTTAAGGCATATTTCACTCACAAACCACTTAAATCCTGACAAATACCACTCAAACCACTCAAATTTCATAAAACCCACCAAAAAAATTCTTGGTGGGGGACGACTTAGTCCTTTTTGGGGTGTTTTCCACTTTTGAGTGGGAAAATCACCGACCTAGTTTAAATTTGTCAGGGATGTCAGCCTATGATGTTAAAATATTGAGTAATTTGGTGTTAATGCCTATAAATACATTTTTTTAGGTCATTTTTCACATATCCTAGTCATTTCAAAAAGCAAAAATCAAAATTCAAGAGAAAAATATCTTTCACGAGAGGATTCAATAGCATTTCTACATCAAATTTGAAGCTTACTGGCAACAAACTAGGGTTTTTGCAGGTCTTCAAGCTCACTTTTTTTCCAAGATCTTGTATTGCAAAGGATTGATCATGGATTCCTATGGTGAATCATGGAGAAATATAGGTTGAGGAGATTCAACTAGCCTTCAAATCACACCTAATGACTTGTTTTCAAAGTGATTCCATCTTCCATTTTCCTCCTATCTTCAAACTTAAGGTTTTCATTACACTTTGCATGTCATTTGTATTCATTTGAAGTGTTGTAGGGTTTCTTGCATTGAAGTCTTGCATCATTCAAGGGTATGTGCAGGATCATGATGGGCCAAAAAGTGGCAATATGATGGGTATGTCGCTAACGACTATCCTTTTACCCAAAATTGATGAAATGAAAAGGGTTTTTAAAGGAGTTTATCAGCTTCCCACCAATATAAATTATGCTTTACTTTGAATTTGATAAGTAATTATTATTCATTTTCTATTCAAATTATGTGTAAATTCCTAATTGATAGGTTGATAGAAAAACATCTACAACTTTCAAATGGTATCACATTTTTGAATCCAAAACATGTGTCACATTATATGCTTCATATAATATAGGATTAAAAATAAAATTGAATTTCATGAAGTTTTGACCAAGTTAAGGTGGTCAGACATACGATTTTTTATACTTTTTAAAAAGTTGTAATAAAAAATTCATAATTAAATATTTACTTGGAAAATAATTATAAAAAAAATATACATCACATCAGGGCATGAGTCCTCTACTTATATCTAAAATCTTATAAAAAAATATTATCATTTTATTGTGGTTAGGGTGGTCAAATAAACACTTCTTATTTTCTCCCTAAAATTTAAGTACCACTGCATTGAAATTTCAAATTTTCACCAAATAGATTTTTTTTTTAAAGAAACCTAGTAGTTTAGAAACTACATTCAATTTTCTATAAATTCTATTCTTACATAGTTTTGAAATAATATAGATGACTTATTCAAATTTTTATGTGAAGTTGCCTAACTCTAATTTTTCTATTTTTTTTGCCACTTAAGGGCCTGCTTTTTCCATGATGATCATGCACATACCCTCAAGTGTCATTTATTCATCTTATTCTAGCATATCAGAATAGGATCTTGTCTCATTTCATCCTTTCTTAGTCTTAGACACACTTAAGACTAGGGTTTTTATGTATATTTTTTCATTCACAAAGTTTAAATACCAACTAGGAGTTTGACTGAGGAAAACCCCCCATTAGAAATTAAATATCTTCTATTTTGTAGGGTTTTTCAAAGATTTAGATCCATATTTCCATCAAAAAGTAGAGTGCAGGTTGTGGGCTTCCATTTCCACTTTCGGATTTGTAGAAAATCCAAAGTGGAGTAAGTCGCCCCTAGTGGCGACTTAGTCCCACTGCACTAGTTTTTTAGAAATTTTTATGTTTTCAGGTACCCTTTAGGCAGAAACAACTTTCTATGCAATTTCCCTAAATTGGGACTAAGTCGCCCAACCTAGCATAAGTGTCCTAGTTGACTCAAAAATTAGAATTTTCATAATTTTAGAGCTCTTTGCAGTCCCTAGTCATCTCTTCATCAGTTTCTAGGTGCATAATTTCTTTCTTGCATCTTTATTTTGTCAATTATTGCATCTACTTCATCTTTTTGCATATCACACTGTGTTTTCAAACAAGCTGCATTTCTTAGGTTTTGCATCATTAAATCATTTCATTTTCATATCAGAGCTTTAAAGCATCTTAATTGGACATATTACATCTCATTCTCATTAACTTTGAGTGTAGATATTTGGATTTTGGCCAAATTCTTTCCCCTTTAGGTGAAAAAACTTAGAAGGGGTAGTAAGCACTTTGGTTTGCCAAAATCATTGTCCACAAACACAAAAATCAATATGCTACTATGTAAGTACAATGATGAAAAAGAAATAGAAAATGGGAGATATCACGTTCACAACTACATGCTCTCAAGGAAAGTAGAGGAAGGAGTGAGCTTGCATGTTCTCCAACAACAAAATTATTGCAACAAACGAAGTGGAGGAGCAAAAAAACCAGTAGCTTACAACTATAATGAAGTGGTTGTGAAGCTTGAAGTGTGAGAGTTGATCAAGAGAGGATGAAGAATGCATTCAAGAGTTCAAGAATGGTGAAGAATTTGGATAGAATGAAGAATTATAAAATTTGAATGGAAAGAAGGAGGAAAAAGGGTTGTTACATGTCAGTCAAGGGAGGTAGATACATTATGCTTTGTCATCGATAGAGAAACATAACACATCTACAAAAATTCTAGAGGAAGAAATCATATTAGGAAAATAGCATGACATGTGGACATCCATGCGATGCACACATCCCTAATAAAATTCCTCCATCGACACGAAAATGAGTTGATGGGTGGATGGCGAAAGGTGGTGGATGTGGATTTTTATCATCAATTTTTTGTTTTCTAAAGTAGGGGTGATGTAAATGGGGAATTTTCCTAGGGGTGAAAATTCACTCCATTATATTTTTCCCCCACTTTAGTGAGCATATGTTTCATCAATGCGAGGTAATATAGAAAAAAAGGTTGAAGAGCATATACCTAAGTTGTCGAGGAAGAAGACCATAATCTAACATGCTCAGATGTGTAGGAGAGAGAGAGAGAGATGGCTCCACATGTACTTAGTCCTATGGAAGGTGAAAAAAACCTCTACAAGTGTTCATTCCTATAGAATGGGCTCCATTGGTGCTCAGTCTTGCAAAAGATGAACAAAGGTTGTACAAGTGCTCGACCTTGTAAAGGGGGCGCAATGGTTATAAGTCCTAGGGGTCAAAAATGAAAGGATTCGTAGAGTTTGATTGGTCCTCATAGGTTCCTAGTCTTGCAAAGAAAGCTTGATGAGGTGCTTGGTCCTCTAAGCTTGATTGTTAAAGTGAATTTATAGGTGCTCAATCCTACAAAGAAACATGTTAAGTTGCAAATAAAACATGTTAGGCAAGAAAAATTCATGCAGACAGGTAGTCATATCCCAGAGAAAAAAAATTGAAGGAGAAGCTTTCAAAGGGGTCCCTTGGGAACCCTTCAACATAGCAAGGGGCTCATTCAAAGGGATACTTCAATTGAAAAGCATAACTTTTTTTGTAAATGATCTTATCATCAAGGAATCCTTTTGAAAGATCTCTTAAATCAAAGAATCTGATAAAAAGAATGGCCTTCTCGAAGGTAGGTTTTCTAATTCTTTTTGCTACAATATTTTTTTCAGAATTAACTATTGCTAAGGGATTCCTTGTCGAAGGATGTGATTTTTGAAAAGTGTAAAATTTTTAGTAAGGGATTCATTAGCCACCAAATATAACTTATTGAAAATTAGAGAAGTAGTAGCCCCCTTAGGATGGTGTGTGCAGATCTGAGGAGCAATATCTGTCATTGTAAGGAAAGAGAGAAAAGGTAGTGGTGTTGTGGCCCATGAGACATAGTGAGATGTAAATGTGGAAATTTTTTCACGCACGTGATGGACAACACATAAGAACCACAACATCACAAAACAAGAAGAAAGAGAGAAAAGAAAAGATAAAGAAAACAATGAACAAGCACAGATGAAGAAATCAAGAGACAAGGGGATCCAAGAGTTCAGGGTTAGATCAATTCTTATAGGTAACCTGTGATATATGTGTGAAAAAAAGATCATCAGTCCCTGAATTTTCTAGATCTAAAGAAGAGAACATGAAGAAAAAATGAAAAAAATGGGTCAAGAAGGAAGTGATGCCTAAATTCCTAGGCCAACACTTTGCATCATCCCCAATTATAAAAAATTAATTTATAATTCATATAGAAGAATGATGAAACATATAGAGGAAGTTTATGACACAATTTCACTCCTATATCCAAGAACCTACAAGGGTCACAAAGGTACTCTAGGAAAACATAAAAATAACCATGAGGGAAACACAACACACATGTAAATATAGTCTAAAGATAAAGATGAGGTACTCCCCTAGTCCTTATCAACCAAGAGGTTGTCATTCTCCCATTATAGATCATTATATGGGGAGGGTGGATGAGCCTGCAAGGTTGGGATAGTGAGAGGAGCACCCTCCAATTCTCCTACAACAAGAGCTAAGGAAGAAGGCCCCTTGATGTCTCCTTCACAAAACTCCTACGATGTAAAAGTCATTGACCTTGGAAAGATCATTGACAAAGTTGAGACATTGTCTTTCGAGTTAAACATGCACTTAATAGGAGTGCCATGTGTTAACTGGGCAAGAGAGGAAGGAGGCACTCGAGATCCACCATCAATCTTGTCAATAGGGATAATGGAAATCTTGGGAGACATCGGGGCTACCTCTATCACATGAATGGTACAAGCCAAAGCAGAACTCCCCTCTAAAGAAGGTGATCCCTTCTTCTTACCTCCATTGGGAGCGAGGTCATCCTCTTACTTACACTTCATCAGATGTTGTAGACTCCCCATAGAAGAAGCAAAAGACAAGGAGGAAGAAGAGAGATCTACAATGAACACCACCGTGGTGTTCGAAATGTCCACCAGTTAGGAAAATGAAGGGATGTCTAGAAGGGACATCAAAAGAGGGGGATCCATTAAGGGATTGATGAACACCTACACCCTTTTAGGGTGAAGGTCATAAACATTCATGTGGGAAGCTGGATGAAAAACTGGGGTGAGGGGAACTAAAGTGAAAGGAGTAGAAGATGGAGGCACAACAAGAGATGTTAAAACAAGAGTTGTTGGCTCCCCGTCTTCCTTCTGCAAGGAAGCTTGTTTAGTAGCCAGAGCCTTTCTCTGACACTTACGCTCACGTGCACTACTAATTTCATCAGCTCTAGGAGCTAGAATTCATTTCTTGAGAAAGGATGGGAGACTCCTATTCTACCATAGGTGTGTCCTCCAAAACCGTTGTCAATGGAAGGTAAGCCTCCTAGATGGGAGTAGGAGCAAGAAGCATAGGAGTAAAAATGATGATAGGTGGAGAAGCAAATACAGGTGCCTCAACATCAAGTCTCTTCCCATTCACTGCTTCAAGGGCAAGAGTGGTAGGAGGCCATGAAGGTCAAGACACATGGGAAGATCCATGAGGGCTTTTTCGCTTACCATATAAAATGAGCCTCAACACCATGGGAAATATGGGAAGTTCAAATACTTGATGCTTATCCTTCTACCAATTAGGCACCATCGAACTCCCCATGTGAGGAATGGGAGTAGAGGTCGAAGGTCCCATAGAAGGATGAGAGGTAGAATTAGATGGAACAACAGAAGAAGAGGAAGGATCTTGGATGCGAGAAAGCTTCCTCTTCCCCTTTTGTTGAGAGAAGGAGGCAACTTGATTCTACGTGATCATGCAACCCTTGATAGAGATGGCATAAGGGGTATGTAGGGTAGGTCACATTTGTCTTTACGCCCCCAATCTTGTACTTGATATAGGTGTGATACAACAAGTTTTCCTTTGTGGAAGAAAATCAATTAGGTTAGGCCAAAAGTGATCTAATGAGTAGCCCCTCATGCAACACTAGTGGTTTATAGTTGGTTTTTTGCACAACATGCATAGATCCCTCATGAGAAAACTTAAGACACTTACAGGATGCCTAGTTTCACCATAAATAGATCTGACTCTAGGATGATATCCAAAAGGGTATCTATGGCCTTGGGCCCTACCAAGACCACGAGGGTGATGGAACCAAGGGGAGGGATCGAGAGTCTATCATGTGTATGTATCATGGTCTTTAACTTCTCATATTCCTCCCTATGAAAAAAAATTATCAGTAGAGCCTCCTTTGTTATAATGTTCACCTAACTCGCAAGGTCAACCAGAACACCAATTATGATTTTTTCATTAATGTGAGCATGAATATATAAATGGAAAGGTTCTTTCTTCATAGGAAAGTCCTACGATGTGAAATATATGTCTAGTGATCCATTCATAGGTTGAGTGAGAGGAATGCATGTAAATGAAACCATATTTACATACTTTGAGAACTCAAGGGAAGTGGGATCAGATGGTTCAACAATCAAATTCATAGAGTGGTATGGAAATGGATTCATATATATTTTCAAGTCATTGTTGGCTTTTTCCACTGACTTGTTATCATTTTTCTTCTTCCCATCAAGGTACATAGTACTGTCATTGATGTTATCTTGTATGTCATGACTTAGGTGCATGCATCTTTCAGTGTCATGTATATCAATTAAATGGTACTGGAAGAAAGTGTTCTCTTCATACCATTCAAGGTAAGGTTCAATAAGGGGCCAAGGGTCTTACAAGGTTATCACTTTATCTTTTAGCAATTTCTTTAGAATATACATGTATGATTCTGATAACTTCATAAATTTTTTGTTATGTTTTAGGCCTTTATCACTAGACGTGACAACTACATTCACAAAAAAAAATACCTTTACCAAAAATTGACATAATAGATCTACCTTCAAGATGGGAGCATGAGGAGGATCCCTCTAACTAAGAAACCATCTATTGGTACTCCCAGAACATAGCCACAAATGCATGGAAGAAGGGTAATAAAACAAAGCAAAATTCTCTAGCCAAGACCTTTGCAGGTTACTAATAAAAACCTTTTTCACATCTAAGTAAAAAAAATGATGAGAAAATTTTAAAAACAATGTTTGATATCGAGAAATGAAATTAGTTATTTTCTCATGCTCTCCCTTCTTACATTGGACAAGGTTTGAAAAGGCCATCTTTGGCTCGATGTTTGCTTGGAATTATCAAAGAAACTGATTCAAAAGTTGATCAAAAAAATATGGAACTATCAAGCAAGGAATAGTACCACTTGAGGGTCATATCCTTAAGAAATCTTGGAAACAACCTAGCCATTAGGGAATCATGGTGGAATAAATCTATACACATGAAATTGAATGTTGAGACATGTGTTTGCAGATCTCCCTTACCACCATACTTCTTAGAATTTGGAATCTACATCCCCTGGGGGATAGGAGTGTTTATAATTTCTATTGATAAAGGAATTTGATGAAAGAAAGGCTAGAAAATTGACTGGGAGGTGGAATAGGATAGGTTCACCAACTAATTCAGCATTTAGCCCATGTTTTATAACAAAGCATTCAAAACAAGATGAGACAATGAAATGGGACCAATGTAACCACCTCCAAAACCATCGGAGCCATTGGAACCACCATCCCCAATTCCACCAGGATTCCCACCACCAGAGCCAACATTTCCCCCAGGGTTACCACCACCAACATTAGGAGGGATGGTGTTGAATACCAGAGGGACCCTATTTACTTTGATGGTTGGAGGTTTCTTAGGCATGAGGGTAGTATTGATGGAAGGGCTTATCTTAGTCATTTATATCATTGTCATGGGCATTAACACTTCTAGTTTATTTTCAGAAGTCTCGAGACTAGAACCTCGAATAACATCTGATCTAGAGTTGTAAGAAGGGACATATGCTTCCATTATGTTGCTAAGGCCTTAGAGAAATTCTAGGCCTACCCAATCCTTATCTAACATACATCTCATTTCCTTGACAAGCCTAGTAGACCTAGCTGTGTTTTGTTCTTTTCCAAATGATTCACAATATCCAAGAGCCTTCTATCTAGAGAAAGGAGGTGCTCTATGGGTATAACAAGAGCATCACCCTTGTCCAAAGGTAGGGCTAAAGGAGAAATGGGAGTAGTAGGGACACAAGTGGTCTCCCTGAAGAAGCTGATCTTTGTCCCTGAAACCATTTTCTAAGAAGTGGGACCAATATTGACCTTTGAGAAATTCATCTCTAGGTGTTGCATGCTTCTTCTGACAATGTACCTGTAGGTTGTATATTGAGTTGTAAAGCTCATAAAGCTTCACAACATTAAATTATACAACACACATGAGATGCTAGAGGAGAAATCTCAACATGAAAAAATAGGAGCTACGATGTTCACGCTGGGTTCACCAAAATGAAGAGGAGGAGGACTAGCTACACTAGGACTCTAGGTCACGGGAGTGTCCTAAACAACAAGTTGCCATGATCTACCTCAAGTTTTCTAAGTGATTCAGAAAGGTTAAAATGTTAAGTCTGAAAAGGAAGAGCAATATGTTTGTTGTTATCCTTCTGCTAATCTAAGTGTTTTTAGAAGGTGAGATGAGCTGATTTCTAGAGTGTAACCTATTAGTCAGACAACTCTCTACCTAAGGATGAAAACGTAGGATATGAAGTCCAACATGGAACACTTGTGTTTGTACGAATAGAAGGTCTCAGAGATAGATTAAAACACATGAAATATAACTAACAATCCCGAGTAATGAAGTTTTATGCTACAATAGAATAAAAAACAATTACAAGAATGAAATACAACAAGAATAATATTTTAACTAAACTATGCATGGGTTGATGAAGGGGATGTGAGAAAAGTAGACCTTTATATCTAAGAGTTTAATCTTCAAAGAGCTCTATATGAGAGTACCTACACACATAAGACCAAGGAAAATGTTGTGGCTATTTTTAGAGGATTGTATCAGTTAGTCTCCCACTTTGGTGTTTCCACCTCCATGGACAACCAAATAGAAATGAGTGTGGAAAATGATAAAGAGATGTATGGAAATGGAAGTGCTAAGCAATAACAAAAACAAAAATATACTACTACACAAGTACAATGATGCATAAGCAATGGACAAGGGGAGATATCACCTTCACATCTACATGCTCTCAAGGAAAGTAGAAGGAGTGATCTTGGAAGTTCTCCAAAAACAATGATGTCACAAAAAATTAAGTGGAGGAGCCAAGAAACCAAAAACTTGTAGCTACAATGAAGTAGTGGTGAAGCTTGAAGTGTGAGAGTTAATCAAGAGAACATGAAGAATTAATTCAAGAGTTCAAGAAAGGTGAAGAAGTTGGATAGAATGAAGAATTAGGAAATTTGAATGGAAAGGAGGAAAGATGGCTATTTGGCATCGTTCAAGGGATTCAAAGATGTTATGCTTTGTTTCCAATGGAGAAACGTAACACATCTGCAGATTCTAGAGGTACGAATCCTTACAGGATGGCAACACGACATGTAGATGTCCACGTAATGCATGCACATCCCTAACAAAATTCCTTCAGACCAACATGAAAATGAGCTATCGAATGGATGGCGAAAAGGTTGCGGATGTGGATTTTTATAATATGATTTTCATTTTCTAAAGTAGGGGAATTTTCCTAGGGGTGCGAATTCACTCCATTACACATATCATTTGAAATCATGCTACATGGTGACACTCGACAACTTCAAATGTGTCAAACATCATCTCACAACATGAAAATAGGTACTATTTATATTAATTATCGTAATTAACAATAAATCTTGCTACTTTTATATATGTTTATCATTTGTGCATGCATAACAACTTAGCATTTAAAATTTCCATTTCTTATTAATTATTCCTCTGACATTCCATACTTCCTAATTGAGGATAATTAGAACTTTTAGTTGGGGGATGGTTTTTCATAGGCCATAATCTTTAAGGGTGTGTGCAAGAAGTTGAGTCCACTTTTTGGCTAAAAAGTGGGAGTGTATTCCCTAATTTTTAGAACTTGTCAGATTTGACCTAAAAATTTCAAGAATTTAAAAATTGAATCTTAACAAAAGTCAGTAATATGAAATGTAGTACTTGGAGTCTAGTTTCCAAATATATAATTTATTTTAATACCCAGATTATACAAATTGATTTTCAATAGGCATGCCTAAAACCCACTCTTTAAAAGTCACTATTTTAGGTCCATACCATGCATTTGTATATCAACCATATTTTGACCTAAATAAAAGTATTTTTTCGAATCCTGTAGGGAAAAGATCTGCAAGACACTAAAGATTGTTCATGATTTTTTTGTAATTTTTTGTAATTTTTTAATTAATTTTTTATTGGTCGTAATTATTGTTTTGAAAACCCCTCATGTACGTCACAAATAAGATGACCTAAACTTATCATTTATTTATTGTTTCAAATTAAAAAAAAATGTCTAAAGATTGTTCACATATAATTTTTTTCAAAAAATATTTTAATAAAAAAGTTATTAAAATAAGAAGAAAACATGTTATTTCAAGTTCATTGACTAGTTTCATTAAAAATTATTTGAAAAATAGAAAAAAATAATCCAATTTTCAAAAACATTAAATATTTGAAATTTACACAATCTCATCTATAATGAGTTTTAATTTCATCAAAAAATTATGCAAAAAACACCTTTAGACATATGTCAAAAGTCACTCTTTTCTACTAACACTAACATGACCTTCAAGTTGCATGTCAAAGCAGGTCCAAAGCTAACGATCGGCTCCCTAAGCCTTTTTTCCGACCCAAAACCCATAGCAAAAATTGTGCCAAAAATTGAAACTTTAAGAAACGGGATCTTGTTTGCTTTTTTAAATATTTTAACCTTTCACGAAATGGGATCCTTTTTTTAGAAAATAGGATCCCATTTTTGGCTTGAGGTCTCAAATCTAAATGGGATCCTATTTCATAAAAATTGAGATCCCATTTTGTTTTTCCCAACTTCACATTTTTGGCTAAGTTAAAAACTTCCACAAGAAGTGGATTCAACTTCTTTCTTTTTCCCATATTCTTTAGCTATTTCCATTTTTTTCCATTTTGATTTTCTTTAGCTATTTCTATTTATTTTGATCTTCTACCATTGTTAAAGAGGAAACTAAGTGTTTATAAGTTAAAAAATAAGAATAGATATCTAGTACCAAACTGGCTAAATTCATTGATATAGCAAAACAAATCCAAAAAGAAGTGACTTCAATTGAGATATTGCATTGGGAGGAGACATAGTGAGGGGAGAAAAATTACCCCATATTTTTTTGGAAGATAGAAAGTGAATGCCAATCTTCCAATGGGATGGCTAGTTGGATTACTTTCTCAGACACAAAATTTAATGAATTGATGACTTAGTAGTTTTCTAGCACTCTGCAGAATGATGAGATAATTATTAGGTGCTTGAGAGTGGATGCATCAAAAGCTTCCATTGTAGAAGTATTAATGCTTCTAATAAATGGAGAAGAATTTTTAGTAATGCTAGATGTCATTAAAACTAGAAATGAGTTCCCCTTTCTAGGTGAAAACTTGAATTCTTCTTCTCAAGGTACAAATTTCTTATCTTCACCCTGGCTTTGGGCGTCTATAGCCTTACATATAATTAGGTATTTGAATTGTGATGATAGAAAGTCATTGATATATACATTATATTTCAAATTTCTTAGTCACTTATGCCATGGGAGGCGGGTTAGTGTTCTAAATTTTCTTTACAATTTGTTGAAGAGAATGTCCTCAAAATATAAAAGGAAAAGAAACCAATCGACTCTGTCTTATTTTTTTCTAGTCACTTTTTTGGTTAAAAGAAGCCCTAGGGTTTAAATTCCTAATGTGTCTTGGCAGGATTTTCTGAATTGCAACAATATCAACAATATTATTCAAATACATAATGAAGAAGATAGGGATTAGGAACAAGAAGTATAACTTGTAATGGTTGCTCTTGAGGGAGATATTCCCTCTGGTTCCCTTGATGTGACACCTACTTGTAGCATGGAGGAACCAAAAGACTAGGGTATGCCAGAAACACAACCTATAACCTCTATTGAGTAGCTCATAGATGAAGACAATTTGAGAATCCCAACTTCTAGTAAGAGGCCACCAAAAGACAAGAAAATAAAGTGGGACTTCTACCTTTGCACCTACAAAGGGGTAGATGAGGGCCACACCATCAAGAAGGTGATCACATTGCCTAAGAAATAAGAGATTCTTGAATGGAAGGGATATAAAGAAAAAAATATGTTGTAATGATAGAAACAAACACAGAATCATAGGGGAACACCCCTAGTGATGAAATAAAAGCACCAATTATAAAACCTTTTTTATTTTATGAGCACTTTTGACTCTGATTTAGAAGAAAAATTTGTTGCCAAAAATATGAGAAGAAAATATTTGAAGAGCCCTATCTTAGAAGGATTTTTTTATATAGAAGAGGTGGGAGAAGAAAAAAATTTGGAGAAAGAGGAATTTTTCTTAGAAGAAAGGAATACAAATAAAAAATTGCATGAAGCCTTGCAGAGAATTAAACAATTAAAAGACTTATTGAAAACATATTAGCATAAGGACAGTGAGAGGGATACAAGAATTAGGGAGTTAGAAGAAAGACTCCATAAATTTGAGCATGAATCATAACTAGAAATATTCACATAACTTTCCATGGTGGAAATAGTTGGAAAAGATCCAGTTCTAAATAGATCAATTGTACCTATAAAGTGTTGCACAGACTATTGTCGTTGCAACAAAAGATTGACCTGTCAATGCCTGATACAACCGCTAGAGTTAATGAATCCACGGGAGGTGGTTAAGCCATGTCACGAACCCAAGCACTGTGTTGGACAACACAAGACCAAGGGCAAACACCTTGCAATAATCCCCCCAACACAAGTGTGGGATTTGAACCCTTAATCCAAGCTTTGATACCAATTATTTCATAGACAATTGTCGTTGCACCAAAATGTTGACCTGTTAATGCCCGATACAACCATTAGAGTTAATGAATCCATGGGAGGGTGTTAATCCATGTCACGAACCCAAGCACTATGTTGCATAGCACAAGGAGACCAAGGACACACACCTTGCAACATAAAGACCCCCACTACACCAACTATTGTGTCATTTGGTATTGAGTGTGGAAGAGAACACAAGAATTATTCTAAAAAGAAAAAGAATTGAAAAGGGACAAAATAAAAAAGATGTCTAATCATAACAAGATAGTCGAGAAGCAAGAAATAAAAGTGGTGAAATTGAAAGTAAAAATTGAAGAAATACTAGATAAAATAGTATAGCTGATGAAATGCAGACTTCCTGCTAGGTTTTATGCCTTATTTTTGTAAGAATTTTTTTTATGCTTTTAGTTTATCGAGATAATTAGTGACTTACTATTGTAACGAATTCCATATTTTAATTTCTAAAAACTTTCTAGAAGTCGACACCTAAAATGCATGATCAATTGTGTGAGTTTTATTTGCAAAATTTTGCTCTTTCTTGTGAAACTTCATGGAACCCATTAATGTTTGTGGGGAATCTCCAAATAAGAGCCTTGGCCTCTTATGTTATAAATTAGAACCAAAGGGGAAATATTATCTATGAATATCATGATAAAGATGAATCTCTTCCCTTAAAACTAAGAGAGTAGTCAAAATACCCTAATGGAGTAGTGTATGAATAGTTAGAACTCATCCAACACAGGAGAGTCAAAGAAAAGATTATGGAATGTAGAGAAAGAGATTATAAGAGAATGAAGGAACTAGAAATAGGTATCATTAGAGAATCCCTACTCTTTTTTCAAATAAAGTGGAATGAGCTTATGCTAAAACTCAATAGAAAGGAACCACACTCTACTCATAATTATGCAACAATGATTTATAGGTCACATAAATATTTTTCAATTGTAATGAGAAATGGAGCTTCTTGGTTCTCTCTCACTTTCCATCCTCATATCCTCTTGTTTCTTATACCACATTGGATAGGGAGATACCAATAGGAAGATGCAACAAAAACAAAAAATACTAGCAAAGCTTTCAAATAAACAAGGATATTATTTGAAATAGGGAAAGTTCATAAACTATGTGGTAGATTTTAGAGAGATGACCTTGCAATATAACCTTCAACCCTTAAGTTTCTTGATGACAATAAATAGCTCAGTTAGGGGGAAATGATGGGTTCAATTAATGTCTAGTTCTCCTTTTACTTGTTTATGCTTTTTTGCTTTCATCTAATAAGTTTCACAAACATTACCAAGAATTTATATAACTTGTATATGCCTTTCATACACTGTTAAGCAGTTTCAAGTATGTGGAAATGGAAATGAGTTATCTTGATAAATGCTTCTATGAATTCATGAATGTTTATGGGATTTAATATGATTTTATGTTTAGTTATGATTGTTAATAATGTAGATTCCATAGGAATGAAACTAACATCTTGTAGTAAGAAATATTGTTAACCTACAAGTTTTTCAGCCCGTAGCATAAGGACTATGAACAATTGCAAAGGAGAGGTTAAAATAGCCAAGGTGTGACACCTCCAAAAGATAAAAAGGGTGATCATTCAACCATGACTCGCCACATCATACTTTTTCTCATTGAATAATACCACCAAGAAGAGGAGTCTATTCTCAATGGGATTCATTTATGACATGACTGTTCTTAGGAACATGTCTCTATCATGATAGTTACCCATTAGGAATAGAGTTCTAAATTAGTTTATACACTTTTTCTTCATAGTTATTGTCTTATTTTACTAGACTAATTCCTCTTCCTATATTTAAGGGAGAGTGGATGGAAAATTTATGAGTTTGTTTTCAATCCTAAAGGAATAAAACTCCTCACAAACCCTATCTAGTGGGATCTATTGTTGAGGAATAAATGTAGTTTCTAGTATTTTTTATAAGTTATTAATTGATCATGCTAATAAGTTAGATTTTATCTGTTATTAGTTGCAACAATAGATATGTGTTATTGAATAAGAAATATTCCATAGATTCTTGTTGGATTGTGTGTAAGAGTTCAAGTTTTCATATGCAATAAAGAGAATTAGTTTGACATCATGAATTATTGAGTAAGTAGGTTTTGACAACTTCAATGGAAAAAAAAATCAAGAAAGGGCCACTTGAGGTACTTCTATTCCACTTTATTTCCTATTGTTATATTAAATGACACATTGTTAAAATTAGTTAAGTTTATAGTTGTATGCATGTATAATTCATGAATGTCATTTTGTAGTTTTGAACTGAATTACGTAGAGTTATATTGGTTTCATACTTTGGAGGAATTAGTTAAATCTTTTAGTAATTGACAATTACGGTCTTAATTTCTTGGTACCCATATTGACTAAGGTAACAACTTATATTTATTCCCATAGTTTTATGAATTATCATTTCATTTCACTTTCTAGCTGTTATAGTTTTTTGTACAGATGTAATTTTCTATACTATATTGATATAGGACATATCTAGGATGCACAAACTATTTCAAACACACCCAGATACAGAGAGAGTGGGTAAATTAGTATCTATAAAAAATTAAACCCTTTAAACCTTTTAACAATATTCAAATTTATAATTTTAACATGATCAACAACTTATAAATAGATCAGTAATACTTAATCAAATTAGAAGCAATAAAAGATAAGAAAATTAACATGCATTCACAAGATAACACTAGATTCATGTGGAAAACTAAATGAGGGAAAAAACATGGTGAGAAATATTGCAATATAGAAAGCTCACTACTTACAAAATTACAATTTGTTTTAAGGCTCACTACCTAAGGAAGTGCACTCCTCCTTAAAGGAATTAAAGACTAAGGAACAAAACCTTAAGGAAAGATATAAGGACTTTCATCACTGATGTGAACAACCCCAAAGGAAGATACAAATTATAAGGACCTGTTGAAGAGACTCACTATCTAATAAGAAGACACGTGAATGAAATTACAACATTTTTCAACAATACACTCTATTGACTAAGGCATTAAAGCTCATCTGATCTTTCTTTTCCATAAATTACTTCATCATTCCTCTTTCACACACTACACCACACTCTCTCTTCTTAAGACTAATTTTATCTTTCATTTATATCTTTCACAAATCTCAAAACCTCAATTAGGTCAGCCAGGACAAAATATAAACAATGATCTCAACTAGTTGTCCAAAAAAAAGAAACATAATGTGGTATTATCTAAGAGATAGAGAGGGAAAAAAAATTATTACAACTTCCAATGTGATCCCAAACAACACACATCCTAGCGTGCATTAACCCAAGTTGGTAACAAGGAAACACGTAGATAAATTGTGTAGTGCTTTACCAATCAACCCAATAAACTTAATTTCAATTAAATTTGTTCAATGTGGTTCTCAACAAGATAGGTCAGGATCCAAATCTATCTTAACACAACCTCAAATTCTAGCATAGACTCCCAAGCATATATTACAATAAAAAGAACAAGCCCTATCAACTAGTTACCCACAAATTCACCAAAAAACCAACTCAATAATATATGTGGCACTATACCATAGAAAAAAGGAAAATTTCTTGATTTGGAGATAAATTGGACTTAATGAGACCTTGACTTGGTGTTGTGAGGTTTTTTTCACATCCACACTAGGTCTTGGACCCTTTCAAATGCATTTAATGATGTCTTGAAAAGGTGTTGTAAAGTGTTGTAAAAGAATTTCACGCTTTTCTAGACTTAATGAACCCATTTTCCCTTAATTCAACATTATAAAATGTATTTAACTACATCTTCACATCAATCTCAAAGGCTTATAAAATAAACTTAATGTTAATCTAGTGTTGTAATGTGATTTACACATTCACATTAGATGTTGTGCCTTTCTAGGCAGTGTGGACCTCATTTTAGTATTGTAAAGTGTATTTAATCACACTTTCACATTGAATTTTGTGTCTAAAGCCCTAATTGACTTTTAAATTATCACTAGTAGGCCCCTATTACCCCATATTATACATCTCAAGGAATAATTTGATGAAATACCCAACAAAGCCATCATACAAACCTTATTTCCTTACTTTCTATTATCTTAGTTGGGCCACATTGGGACTAATTCGACACCTATGGTGAATGAGTCCCTATAAGGTGGGACTGATTTTCCCAATGTGGTGAATGAGTTCCATTTGGACCATTTTTTACTTTTGAGCAGGAAATTTTGGAATTTATTTTTTTTTCTTTATGTCATCCTTAGGGATCCAATTTACAAGAAAATAAGGTGAATTTCCTATAAAATCAAGTCTCAAAACCCTAATTCCCATCCATTAACTCATTTCATAACTCATTCATCATCCATCTTCTCTTTCAAGTCAAACAATTTAGGGTTTCATTATTACAAGTCATCAAGTTAGCTTCCTAAGACTTTCAAGGGAAAATTCTTCATGGTTTGCTACAGACATTCAATATCAATCTTCATGGCAAGGTATTAACTTCATTGATTCATGCTTCATTACATTCTTTCATCATTTTGGTTTAACTACCTAAAAGGGTTTTGACCATGACAAACCCCCATGCCCTAACATTCAACATTTCTCTTTATTGTCTTGTGTGTTTACAGATTCAGAAATTTTGGAGGCTTAGAAATAATTGAATATTGCATTGAAAAGTTGTTCAAGTCATCTCTTCATTTGACAAGTCAAAATACCCACAAAAAGTGACTTTCAAGCCCGAATCTGATAGTTTCAGAACCAGACACCTAGAAAAGCAGAAAGTGCAAACCGAAGGCTCCTATTTCCACCTTTGAATATTCAAAAATTCAAATGTGGACTCATTATCCATAAGTGGTGAATGAGTCCCACTTTTAGGCCTATTTTTGGTTTTCTAAATTTTTAGACACCCATTTGTCCGAACTGTGACTAATTTTCCCAAAAAGGTGAATGATTCCTACTAGGCATAAAAATTAGGATTATTAGCATTCCAAAATCCATTTCTAGTCTCCATGCATATCTCTAGTGCACTCTTTCAGTTTCATCCATTTTTGTTCAGTTTTGTTCACATTTCTAGGTGTTTTTGCATTACACAATGTGTTTTCAAACAAGTTACATTTCTTAGGTTTTGCATACTTAATCAATCAATTACATCATCTATTTACATTAGATGATTTAATTTAGTCTTAATTTCATCATACATATCTTAGTTTGAGTGAACATTTATATTTTATGTGTGGGATCTATCTCTTTCTCTTAGGTGAAAGACCCTAATTTAGCAAAAGAGACATAGCATTTCACACCTCTTAAAATATTTGGTTCATTTTGGTGGACCCAACATGAACCTGCTTTTAGAATACTTCTCTTTTCTGATTTGGAGTCCTTCATCATATATATCGCCTTACATTGACTTTGCATTAGGGTTTGCATTAGTTAATTGGCATGCTAGGTTTCAAATTTTGCATTCATAAAAAGTGCATTTAGGTTGCATTGTTAGCATCTAAATTCATTTAAATTTTATGAAATTATACATTTTCAACTTAGGTCTACATCAAAGAACTTAGAAAACATAAAAATCACTCAAAAATTTATAAAATTCTAAAAAAAGTCCATAATGGGACTCATTAGC
>VDFB02329292.1:0-47341 GCA_007258455.2 Sequoia sempervirens | reverse complement strand
TGTGAAAAATGTTCAAAGTGGATTATCAAAAGGTGGAAGGATTCATATGTTGTGTTTGTCTCTATCCAAACTTACTGAGGAAAATGAGAAGAAGGTTAAGGATTATGAAAAGGAGATAGCAATTATTTCTAATGTTTTTGATCCATTAACTATTTTTATTGGAAAACATGAAGGTCAAGTTATATCCTTGAAAAAATAAAGATTTTGAAGCGTGATAATGACAAAATTGTGGAAAGAACTGATGAACTTAGAGGACTAATTGGTCCAAATATGGAAACCATGTTGAATGCTTTGAAAGAAGCACAAGATGCTATGGTAGTTAGTGAACTAGTGAGTCTTGAATCTATAGAAGTGAAATATTATTTACTTTGTGGTCACATAACTATTCTAGAAAATATCAAGAAGTGTTGTGACACAAGCTTGAACATGTTAAAAATGAATTTTACAGAGATCTTCAAGTTAGTGTAAGTTTCTTGAAACAAATTTTGTACATATACATTTTTAGGAGTATTGTATGCGGATTCCCCATCTTTGCCATTGATGTCAAAGGGGGGAGAATAGATCAATGAAAAATGTATATTCATCTAAGGGGGAGTTTTAGTTTTGAGTTGTGGATAAAGATCTTTATATTTTTGGAGTTTTGGTTGGCAGTGTATTTTTGTTGGTTTTGATCGGACACTTAGTCATTTTTCACTAAGTGTTTCCATCAATGCCAAAGGGGGAGATTGTTGGAAAGAGACACTACAAAATTTTTTAGGTGTTGTCATTGATGGCAACCCTTTTCAGCTAGTAGATCCGCACATCATCATTTACTCATACCGGAAGACAAATTAAAGATCAATAGTTCTCTGTTTGGGTGGAACAAAGCATCCGGTAGTTTCATGTTATTTAATTCATATGCAGGTTTTCTATTATCATTTTATGTTGTCAATCTTAGGGAGTATTGTTTGATGGATAATATGTGATATCCATAAATCTTGGTTCCTCGTATCAGTTTTGGTGGTAGTTAGAAGGTCCAGTGAACTATTTTTTTGTTCATCGGTATTTGAGGCTGACTTGGTGAATATGGTGCATTGTGGATATTTGAGGAGTTATTGTTTAAGTGTTTTTGTGTTCAAACATTTTGTTTTGGGTCCCCACTATGTCGTGGCCAACTCTTGTGGATACGCATTGAATATTATGGATGATTTGATCCAACTATTCGTGAATATTTTCTTATTTTTTTGAAGTCGACTTGTAGTGATTGAATTATTCGTGGCGGATATATATAAGTGATCGATTGTATCATTTTGGTGTGTGTTCGATGTGATTTTATGTATGTTGCAAATTTTAGAAGGTTAGTAGAGAAATTATGCATAGTTTCACTTGTGCATTAAGGATTTTTGTGAGGTGAATTAAGGTAGAGCAGAACAAAGTGTAGAATCAGTCAGAAGGACTTGAATTCAATTGTTGAGCCTAATCAGAACTATAATCAAGAATTTTTAGATGCTACTCTATCATTTCAAATCATTGGAAGTATTCCAAATTTTTGTAAGGTAGTGATCCTTTCTATTTTTGAGTAGTGAGCTCTAGGCAGTGCACCTGAATGCAAGTGCATTCCCATTTGTAATCTTTTCTTTTGAGTATACTCAGAACAATATTGTGGATTAACCTCCACTGCGGTTTTTCCCCTAATAGGGTTTCCACGTAAAAATACTTGTGTTATGGTGTTGTGGTTATTTTTCTTATGTGCATGCATCTTTATTTTGGTTGAATGTTATTAGCACTTTAAGAATCAAATTAATAAATTTAAAATTTGCACAACACCGATTCACCCCCCCCTCTCAGTGTTGCTTGATTCCAACAGTGTCCTATATTGTTCTTACCATTGTTGCCCCTTTCATTCCTTGTATTACATCCAATAGTTTAGGATTATGTGTGTTTTCCTGCTTGATCCAAATGGCCAGGGTTTCAATTTTGGGGTTATACCCAGTTCCACTTACTCCTTCATCAGAGTCAAACTTTGCAACTAACATTGGATCTTCTTGAGCCTGTACTTGATCAAGAAAAAACATTTTCTTTAATTCCAACCCAGGAAAAATGATCATGTTTCTCTTCAAAATCACCTCTCTAGCCTTCTGAGGGCTAATGTTAATGTGTTCAACCCTCAATTCATTGAAGGTTTGTGCCACCATTTGATTCTTTTTTGGTTCTTCATTTCCCACTTCATCTAACTCATTTTTCTCTTCAATTTCTCTTATGTTCATCTTTGTCCAAAAATCCCTAAAATTTGGAGTCTTGATGAACTCATCATCCTCTGTAAACCTCATGGCAGCAATTTCTCTCTCATCTTCATGTATCTCTACACTTATTTTTTCTACATCATCCATCCTTTCCTCATGCCTATGGGTGCTAGTCTCATGGATGGGATGATCAACCTCAATATCACCCTTTAATGATTGCAATACAATGGCCACATCTTGAGTATCTCCCACCCCTTCACTCTCCTCATAAGGTACCAATGGCTCAATGCTCTGTGTCTTTTGTCTCTTGGGAGGAAATTTCTCCATGGGAGACTCTAATGTTGTGTCTGAGGTGTGCTTTGTAGTTATCTTACCACCATGTTCCTAAAGATACACTTATTTTTTACCATATAAATCCTCAAATTTATGAATTATTTGATTGATCCTCCTAATGGGGTCTTTTTCTTCAACGAAATAGCCAAGGGAAACTTTTGTCATTTTGCTTCTTCCTTCCTTCAAGCTTCATTATAACCTCCCATTTCTTCCGTTTGAGGCACACCTCTGGAAAAGTAAGGCAGTTTCTCATCACATCTTCCTCATAATCTACTTGGTGTGCCACTATCATTTTGGTAAGAAGATTATGCCTTATGTTATTCATATGATTTTCAGGGTTAAAGGCTCTTTCTTTTCTAGAACCCAATGCATATCTTGTCTTCAAGTAATATTGCAACTCCTCTAGTGTATTTGAGCCTACTTTCCAGTCTCCACATTTGGTTAAGTTTGGTATAAATGTGCCCTTCTTTTGTTTGTGCATTACATCCTTTTCCATCCACATCATTTTTTACATAAATTCAAGAAATGCTAATCTGAGGGGCACAAACTTTGGCAGTATGTGTGGAGTAGTAGGGAAGCCATAGATTCTCATTATTGTAACTTCTAGGAAAAAGAACCAATCACCAAAATTATGTGTGTGACCCTGTTCCTGTCTCAGGGCCAAAATTCTTAACAGCATTTTGTTTGGAAATTGTGGCATTGAATAACCAAGAACTTGAAGGATTATGTGTACAAAGTCTTCATAGAATATAGCAAATCTTGAATTCTTGCACCGACTATCCCAAATATAGCACCACTTCTAGATAGTTGTGGTGTTCCTTTGCTCATCCACTCTAGCCAAGTCTATTTGATATTTAGTCCAATGGTCCTAATTATGGTATAGTATCAAATGGAACAATAAGGAATAGTGTCTGAAAGTAATTAGTGATCTATCCTCTATGTCTTGTGAGAATTCATCATCCAACGCCCTCTCAAGGTATGAAGCAAATTCATACTCAATATTAGTCTCAGGGTTTTGAATTCTCATTCCCATCATCATTGGGCTTATTAGCATTTTATCTTGAGAATCCACCCATAGTACTTGGCATAGATCTATATATGTATTCACAAAATAATATTGAAAATATGTCACAATGAATGGTTCAATATTGGAAGTAGAAATTGGAATCATTCTGTTACTAATGCCTCTTTTCATATATAGGGGTAGCTCATCACTTCTATAAGTTCTTCTTAACCTCTTATAATCTTCCTCGCTCTTCTGTAGGTTTATTTTGGTCAAAGCTTGCTTGTTTAAGCCAAAACACTCAATGATAGGAGCTTTGGTTACCTCTACCAATATTGAGCCATTTGGAAACCTTATTGTCTTGGTTGCAAAGTGATAATGCTTGGCTAGTAATATGATAAAATCCAAATCAATAAACAATTTGGGACAATCAACTTTGCTAAATCCAACATCCAAGGGTTTGACACTAGAATCTTCTCATTTCTCTTACTATAAAAATACCAAAATAAGTCCCACCCAGATTTGGGAATGAGAGCATCCCTACAACCTTGTGCAGTGTCTATGATAAATTTCTTATTTCCCTCCTTGGTTGATCCTGGAAGTATATCTAATATAGACTGGTAGAGTGGTCTCTTCTTTACCTTAGGTTCTTCTTCCTTAATTTTGGCCTTACTTTATTTTACTTCCAATTATTTTCTTTTATGAGGCATATTTCAATTTTTCCTACTATGACTTCAAATAACAGAGTTCTACCAAATACTACACCAATCATGCTTCTTCATAGGGTTATTTGTGCACTTACCCAAGTGCTCATCATTCGTAGATCTCCTTTTCTCGGCATCCTTAGCTCAGTCCACAACAATGCATTTCAACTAAGCACATTCTTAGGAAAATTCACTTGCTTTTGAGGGTGCAGTATTTATTCATATCAATATTAATGCCAATTCTTTGCCAGGTAGTTTCCCAACAAGCTCAAATCCTTGAAATTAATTTTGAAGCATGTGTGAGGGAATTTATTGTTGTAAATTGTAATGATGCCATGATTACCATACTACCATCATCTCTTATTATACCCTTTGTGGTATGGTGGTGTTTTTCCCTTCCATTTTGATGTTTACCACACTGCCGCCTTGCTTAAGACCTCTTATTGCAAGGTTGCAATGTATATTGCTCTATTGCAGCCATATTATCCACCACATGTAGCACTACAGTGCCCACTTTTCTTCCATGCTTACCACTCTACCACCTTTCTCAAGACTTCTTGTTGTAGGGTTGCGGTGTACACCTCTCTACTGCATGTGTTGCTCACCCTCTTGGTGGTATAGCAGTGTATGCTTTATCTTCTTATTGTTTACTGCCTTACCGTACTCCTTTGAATCGCTTTATGTGGGATGGCTTAAATGTAAGTCAATTGAAAAATATTATGGCCCAACTATAGGGAGCATTTAAACAATTAACCATACATGATGACTGAGTAACTTAGAACTTGGGGCTGGTACAAAGAACAATTTTAATGGCTCAACTCATGACTTAAACGACTAATAACTGGATGCAGTAGGTTAACATGAAATTATAAGGATGGAGGTTGAAGATTGATTACTATGAAGTGAAGGTTTTTGAACTAAAACCTCAAACCCTACTCATGGACGCAGAAGGTAGAAAACCTTAAGAGGAAAAATTTTGCTAGGTTTTTTTCAAAGTTTCAGCAACACTACCAGATGGGACATGTTAGATTTTATCCTTGACATGTCCAAGTCTCTTAGACATATCATTCTTTAGGCTAGTGAGAAGAAATTTGAATATGTCTCTTAGACATTCGGGAATCTCATCTACATTTGATAGCAGCCCTTTCTGTTCACGTTGAAGAGACTACGGTCACACTCTCTTCGATATAGCATTGTCTTGGTGACATGCCATGTGCTACTATGGGAACACTTCAAACAAGGAATTCACTTTAGTGTTATGACCAAGGGCCTTATTTGGTGGTTAATTTATATTAGTGTTAGCCATTATGAAATGGAGATAAGACATATGGTGAGTGTGGGAAGATGGGTGAAAAGGGAAGTATGCAAAATAACCAAGGTGGATTTTTGCCTCCAATGGGACCTTTAATATTATGAAACATTAGTGGTACTTAGTTATCAAATTTCATTAAAGGATAAGTTTAATTAATTTTAATCATTATGTATGTAAATAATGTTATGAATATTTTGGTCAAATAATGTTGTTCCTATTTTTAGTTAATGACATTTGATAGGTCTCAAAAGTGCAATTTTTTAAACCATAAGGGGGTGCCAATCCCTTAATACATGTTTGTCCCACGAACAAGGTAAACAAGATTGATTACCTTCTGCTCTTCAGGCTCTGCCATACCTAGCCAGGTATACCTGAACAATAAGGCATATTTTCAATTGGATATAGTTCCTAGATTGAGCAACCTACTTAGTATGATACATGAAGGTGGAGTAGATGCAGAGCTTTGATATCTAATTCCTATTGAAACTAGTTGAAAATTCAATATTGTGAGTTGTACTTTGTATGCAATATCCTAAGTATCACCAGTGCCTACTCCTATTGGGTGAACGGAGTGGATGAGTGAATGTTGATTAATGGAATGGATATAGATTTGTAAGATAGGTAATCCTATTGTTTAGTTTAACTCAAATTACTGGGCACTTGAGATGTTTACACCTTGTGCAAATGTGCAAGTATGTTTATCACAATGTTCTTCTTTAATAATCCCAGTGATATCTCCTCAAGCTACTGTGAAAGTATGAAAGGACTTTTAATTCTTCAGTTAATGGAAACCAATCAAAAAAACTTCTTTAAAAGGATTTTAACCCTGGGTAGAGACCAATTAAAGTAAACTATCAGAAAGGATTTTAATTCACATCAACTTAGAAACCAATCAACTCTTTCATACAGTAACATCAAATGTGCTTTGATAAATCAGATAGATTTAAATAACTTGAACATACCACTTTGGAGACAAAAAAGTAATAAATGAGCATTAAAATCAACACAATAATTGAGCACTAAAAATGAATTATGATTTATGAATAGTCTGCTCCATTGTATTACTTCAAAATATAAGCATTATAACATAAGTCTTTGAAATATGGTATGGATGGGCGAATTATGCAATCTATTTTCTTACTAATGCCTACTTTAATGGAATGGAATGTGATGATGATGATATGATATCTCAAAATCAGGCCCTGGTTTCCCTATTTGTATGGGAAGAAACAAGCTTTAGGCCTGTTACAAAAAGTCACATTGTTTCATAGCTAAAACATAATTAGAATAAACATAAAAATATTAAGAGTTTTCTAGTGGATGCACTGTAGTTCGTTAATCTCCAACAAGTGTGTGTGGTCATCTAATACTTGTTCAAGGCTCATGCACAATGATTGTGTATCCAAAACTATCAAACTCTAGCCCCTATCACTCCTCTCTTACTTGGCCTATGAAATGAACAAGTTGACCTTTGACAAATGCTCCACATACTCACTTTTAGCATTAGTATCTACATTATGTATGAGGTCTTTCATAGCATACCCCAATTTGAAGATTCCCCCAAGTTGTTTGTGCATCCTCTTAAGCACTTCCTCTTCATCATTAATCACATCAAGAATAACTAGTAGATAGTTGGCAATTTCATCCTTCCATGTATCATGATCTTTCAATTATGTTTCTTCAAATAAATTGGGTAAGGTCGTACTCAATGGTTGACTGAAATCACTCAACTCCTCTATCAGGATATTGTGGAAGTCCTAATGAGATATCATGAGTTCCTATTATTCTTGTAGCATAGCAGAGTTGTCTTCTTTCTTTGCAATGATATGAGACTCTACCTCCTTCATCCTATCACTCAATCTGGTGTTTTCCATTATTGTTGCATATGTTTTATCATGAATTTTTCAAACTTGTTCAGCATGTTTGTACATGTCTTCGAATATCATGCGGACTATTTTTGATGCCATCTCAAAGGTAGTGGTTTTTATTTTTCCCTTTAACTCTTCCTATTCCTTCTGCACTTTCTCACACTTTCTTTTCCAATATGTTGTTTCTGACATTGCCTCAAGCACTTTCCTTTCATGTTCAACCAATGGAGAATAGAGCCTTGAAGAAGAAGAAGATAGTCTATTCCTATAGCTAATTAGCTCTTGTTTCAACCTCTCATTTTCTTCTATCAACCCCTTCTTATCCCTTACCAGTTGCCAAATTTGAGCCTTTGTGAATTTGGCCACATTCACATTCAAATTGGAAATTTCCATGTGATTTGTTTCTCCTACTCTCTACACCAAAATATTTCCAAAAATATGATCATGATCAACTAGGGAAGGCTTTTTCCCTATTGGATAGAGTGCCCATATCTACAAGCTAGTATTGTCAAGATTAAATCATGATCCAATGTAGATCTTTTCACCAACTTCATCTATTAAGTGCAAGGTTTTATTTTTTCTTTTCAAAAAACTATCAAATACAATGGCCGAGCTGATATCCCATCCTAGAAGGAGCATAACCCTGTCCTCTTTCAACAATGCCCTTCCTCTCTCAACAGTCATATGTTTCATTTCTCTTTCGATTTCATGTTGAAGTTATTTTAAAGTGTATGCTTCCTTCTCAGGGTCAATTTCCTTCAACCTTTCCCTTACCATCTTTTCTTTATATTCATATATGAAAGCTTTAAATTCAGGAGTATGGAAAAAGGCATTATCTACAATGAACTCTTAACTGGCTCGATGCCTCACATCATCAGATAGCTCATCAGAAGCTTTAGATTTTACTACACTCCTTTCTAGTGGAATTTCATATAGAGGAATGACAGGAGTATTGATATGTGTGACTTCATCCTCCTCTTTAACATTATCTTCTACCATGATTGGTGTATTAACTAAAAAACTTACCTCTGGAGTAGGCTGAGGTGACAAATGGTCTAATGGTGCTACATTTTTTGCTTTCCTCCAAGAGCCAACATTTCTTCTTCTCTCAAATGCTACCAGAGGTACATCCTTTATTATCTCTTCTTCATGAAAAAGCAACTATTCAACTCTCTCCATGGGGTCCTGAATTTCATAAAAGGCTTCTACATAAGTTGGGTTAGTTTTCAATATCCAAGCTTGAGCCATAACAATCTTATTTTATGTACTTTCTCTCATGATCACCTGACTATCCTCACAATTCCTAACAACATCATCAACATCAAACTTATGTTCATAGGCACTAAGTTTCTAAGAAATTTTGGCATCACTTATAAAGTGCTCAGGGTCAAAATTCTTCTTCTTATTTCCAACCAAAAAGCCATAATAATTTAACTTTATTCAACCAAGTCATACCCTGACTCAGCAATAATGGTGAAATCACCAAAGCACAAAGTAGAAGGCATGAATTTCTTCCTTCCAAAGCTTTTCAAATGCATAAAGGCCGAATAAGACAATTTTATTATAATCTCAAGATAAGCAACTCTATCTGGCATAGTCTTAGGCAACAAATATGGTTCTACCTCAAATCCAAACACCCTAATGATAGTACAATCTTAAAAAGCATACCAATCTCCCCAATTTTGGTTTATCTTTTCATCATGGCCTTTCTCCTTTGGTCGAAGAAACCTCTATACTTTAGGGGATAGATTATAGTCACATTTATGACCAAGCAATTTATACAAGGGTTTGACAAAATTCTCCTCAAAGTACAAGTAGTGGGATCTCCCACATCTACTATCCCAGACTGATGTCCAAATTTGCACTGGTCTTGAATTACCATCGCTATCCAGATCTTTTACTCTTAATTCTTGTCCCTAGATTCTCATCACCTGGCCCTCATACAGTATCATATGCATAAGAAATGAATAGTGCTTGAAATTGATAGCTTCACTATTATTCTTAATAGCATTAAGAGCACTATTAATGGCCTCTAAAAGATACTTTGCATAATCATAAGGCCTAGAATCTTGACTCTAAATTTCCATAGCTAGAACCATGGGAGCTATAGTCATGTTGGCAGGGGCCTCAATTCCCAACACTTGGCCAGCTGAATAGTATGTGTACTGATAATATTCTTCAAACAATTCTACAGAAAATGAGGGATTTTCATTGCTAGAAAACCTCATAGGTTGATTTACTAGACCCTTGGGTCTATGCAGAGGTAGCTTCCACCTCTTGTAACTCATATCCATAGAGCGATACTCCTCCATCAAGTCTCTTAGCCATAATTTCATTTCCAAAGAAGTGTCCAATTGAAAAACCAAGCAAATATAATCCCTCATTATGATCATAAACTTTGACCCATCATGCAAATGAATTTCCCTTGTTTTGGGATTATAATTATTTTCCAGTGCTCTAATTAACTCTACGTTCACAAAAATATTTGGAATTACTAGCCTCCCTAAGTTCAAATTTCATGGGTTCGAGACTAGGCTATATTTGTATTTCTTCCTATAATGATATATGAACAAATCATAGCCTCTATGTGGAGTCCATACATCTCCCAAATTCTTATGATTTTCTTCTAGGGTCTCACATGATGGGTTTAATTGAGCAATTCTTCAAGCTTTAGGCCCAAACTCGGGACACTGATCTATTAAGTCTTGACTGATAGGTCTAGTTTTAGTTTTTTTCCTTTTTGCTCTTATATTTTCTGGGGTTTTATCCATTCTAATCCTAACAATGTTGTACTTCAAGCTATATTAAAAAATTTACATTCAGCTAAGCCAAGGTGTACTTATGAGTGAATGTCAAAATTTCTGAGCTGCTTGCTTTCATCCAACTTCATCCTCTGGATGCTTAGCCACAGTGTGTAGTGAATTTTTGTTTCTTAGAGGCTGATTTTATCAAATTTTAGAATGCTTAAACCAGCTCTGGTTCATAAATGGCACTGCACCACCTTCCTATAAAACTTGTGTATTAATGGCAGTTGTCTCTTTGATGACTTAATCCATCAAATCAATCTAATGACAATTATTTCATATTTTATCAATGAGACTTTGATCACAATGTTTGTATCTCTCTTCAATATCCTTGTCCATCTTTTGAGAAATGTATAAGAGATATTCAGGCTTCTCTCATCGATATTGCAATGTCCCTTTGATATTTACTTCTTAGTTTGCTCCCTGATGATTTTATTTTTTGTTGATGAGACTGGTGGATTTATCTTACCGACAAGCTTATGTCTCCTCAACATGTCTTTATTTTTTTCCTCGGTAGTAATAGTTGTTGATGATGTCTATGTGACTTTGTTATGTCTAGGAGACCCGAGGTCACCTCTCTCTAATGTCCCTTAGTCTCATCAATATTTTGTGACAGAATGTCAAGGAGACTTTTGATAATTTCTTCTTGATATCTTTGTGTCTCCTTGACACATCATTTTTAAGATGTCAATGAGACCTCATCCAATGTCTATTCGATATTTTTGTGTCTTTTAGATGGGTATGTGTAGGATCATCATGGAAAAAATAGGTCCTTAAGTGGCAAAAATTTCAAAAAACTCAGAGCTAGGCAACTTGACATAAAAATTTGAATAAGTTATCTATATTATTTCAAAATAATGTAAGAATAGAATCTATAGCAAATTGAATGTAGTTTCTAAACTACTAGGTTTTTTAAGAAAAACAAAACTATTTGGTGAAAATTTGAAATTTCAATGCAATAGTACTTAAATTTAGGGAAAAATAAGTAGATGTCCCCTCACCCTAACCACAATAAAATGATAATATTTTTATAAGATTTTAGATATAAGTAGAGGACTCATGTCCTGATGTGATGCATTTTTTGTAATTTTTCCCAAATAAATAATTAATTATGATTTTTTTATTACAACTTTTAAAAAATATAAAAACTCAGATATCTGACCACCTTAACTTGGTCAAAACTTTATGAAATTCAATTTTTTATTTTTAATCCTATAGTATGTGAAGCATAGAATGTGATGCATATTTTGGATTCAAAAATTTGATATTGTTTGAAAGCTATAGATGTTTTTCAATCAACCTATCAATCAGGACTTTAGTCATAATTCAAATAGAAAATGAATAATAATTACTTATTAAATTCAAAGTAAGGCATAATTTATATTGGTAGAAAGTTGAGAATCTCCTTTAAAAACCCTTTTCATTTCATCAATTTTGGGTGAAAAAAATTCATTAGCCACATACCCATCATATTGCAACTTTTTGGCCCATCATGATCCTGCACATACCCAGATTCTTTTCTCCTTGAGTGTCAAAGAGACTTCTTTGCTTCTCTCCTCGACATGCCAATGTCTCTTCAACATTGTTGTTTCATTAGTGCTTGTTCTACCAGTGATTTGCTATTTATTTTATGATAACCTCTTGGTGTCTAAGAGATTTTTTTTATGTTTCTTGAATGTTGACACTCATATGATTTGTCAATGAGACATGTTAGATTCTCTCCTCGACATGACCAAGTCTCTTAGACATGTCACTCTTTAGGATGGTAGCAAGACATTTGAATATATCTCTTAGACATTCAAGAGTCTCATCTACATTTCTTATCAGCTCTTTCTGCTTATGTCAAAGAGACTATGGTGAGACTCTCTCCGATAAGGCATTGTATTGGCAACATGCCATGAGCTGCTAGGAGAACATTTTAGGTAGGGACTTCACTTTATTGTAATGATCAAGGGCTTTATTTTGGTAATTTATACTAATGTCAATTATTATGAAATGGAAATGGAGCATATGGTGGATATGGGAGGATAAGTGGCAATGGAGGTGTGAGGGACAACCAATGTGGATTTTTTAGCTCCAACAACATCAACACATACTCTTCTAGGATATGAGAATTGCTATGGAAATTTTATCTCCTAAGGCTCTAGCAATGTCATCCTGCATACCCAGCTTCGTATGTTAGGCCATCATTAAAATTTTAGCTCAAACTACCCTTCATTAATGCTCATACTTATAAAAAAGCCCTTATTTTATTTTATTTTATTCATTTGTAATTTGTAAAAAATAATTTCAAATTATCTCATATATATTATTTTCAAATAAAATTATAATGTAAAATAAATAATGTACATTATAATTCCCAATTATGGGAAAAACAATTCTCATAATTAAATAGTTTAAAAATAAAATTAAAAACTCAACTAATATACTGAGAATGGGAATTATAATGTACATTCTTTTTGCATATACACATTGTTTTTGTTTAGTATTTAATTTTTTTTATTGAAACAATGCAAATAATACAAAAAGGAGGAAACAATGGTTGCCAAAAGAAAGAAAAAGTTTACAACCAGGCTAACAGCCAACAATATAGTCACTTACAACCACCAAAAACAACAAGACAACTAGTATTCAATTATTATTTTTGGTGCGTAAGTAGGAGATTGTATCAATCAAAATTCAAAAAAAAATAGATCATCTGCCATTGTAGGAATATTCATGAAACCCTAGCAATAGATTTCCCAACCAACCAAAAACTTGAGTGGACAAGCTAGAACTATGCTTCAAAAAATTAGGCTACCTAAACCACCCATTTTGAGCATCACTAGAGGCTGAGAAAACCACCAAAACATCACCAAAAAACTAATTGAACCACCATTAGGAGCCACCAATGATCACAAAATCCAAAAAACCAACACCATCCCACCATGAACCCAAGGTCACAGGAAGCCATTGAGATGGGCGAAGTCATTGAATTCCTCCACCCACTCCAAATCCTCAATCTCCACCAGCTCAAGAGTTTTTTTCAAAGACTCCACCCCAATCGCAGCCACCATTTAATGCCTAACCAACATTGGTCCTTTCGGCTCCAATAAAAATAAAAAAAATTGAACCACCGCACAGGAGTTTTGAGCATTTCCAAGTCTTTCAGATGCGGCACCCCTGAGTCAAGAATAGAGGCCGAAATAACCTCATCCATATCAGCCAGGAGATTAGGCTTGAATAACTTGCTCATCATTGACCGAACTAGGTTTTTGGGGGTGCTTTGATCAAGCAAAGATTCCAGAAAATGAGAGAATATGTGGGAATTAACTTGAACCATTTCACTGTAGGCCACATGCTCTCAGCCCAAAACCATTTTCACCACGACCACCATCAAGGGATCAAACTCCAAAAGAGTCCATTTGAGCCTCTGGTCCATGAGTTTTTTGAAACCCCCTGACTCACACCGCAATCTAGGAAAATTGGAGTGTCATGCCCAAAGGTGGATAGCACCTCGGCCAATTTAAACACTGCATACTTCATGTCCTTCTCCATTATTCTTTCTCACCCAAGCAAAGCCTTTGGAATGAAAACTATAGCAAATGCAAAATGCAGAGATCACTGCCTTCGCTGGATTAAAATGAATTGCACCCTTTCATGGCATTCATTTTAATGCATATGTGCCACCCTTTGAGCTATTGAAGAGTCATGTCAAGACCACCAACTAGGAATGCCGTACCCCTTGGTATAAATGAGGTTGATGTTCGATCGTGTTTATGTTTAGTATTTAATTAATTATAAGGATTTGTATTATTTTTTATTTTCTTTTCCTTTATAAACTTTAGAATTAGTAAGTATAATTTTTATTTATATTAGGTCTTTATTTACAGTTTTAAAATTTTAAAAAAACTCAACTAATATTATCTAAAAAGAATTATAATTACTAAATGTTCAGTTTAACTGTTCAAAATTTTAAAATGGAAAAAAAATAAAAAGAAGACAAATCCTTATAATTAAATACTAAAAAAAATAGTACAATCCTTATAATTAAATACTTTAAAAAAGCAATATGTATATGCATAGAGTATTTTTTTAACTAAGTGGTTTGTAAATTTATACCAAGCAAGGAGTAAAATGATAGAATAGTCAATTTAGTAGAATAAAAAATAATTTCGTCTAGCACTTGGTAATTTAGGGCTGGCAAAAAAAATATATTTACATGCCTATAAAAAAGTAAAATAAAAAATATTTTAACCACACGCGGTAGTAGATATTATGCAGCACACACAAAAATAAATTATATGCAAATCATATAAGATATTATGCAATGCGGGGAAAATTTTTATAGGTAAAGTATTATTATAATGTGATAAAATCAAGAAAAGGGTATCAATGGACCAAATAGTTTTAAGGGTCGGCAATCTAATATCAACCATCGATTGGTAGTTTCATGTTTGTTTTCTTCAAATAGGATATTCCTTCGGCATAAAATATATAGTGCCATCCCAATAAATAATGTCAACTTTTTCAAAAAATTGGAGAAAAATACATTAAACCCTTAATTAACCCTCAACCCTCTACCCTCTACCATCAACCCTCAACCATAGTTAAACCCTAATCACTCATAACCCCTATACCCTCTACCCTACACATTGGACCCTCAAACCTAATCCCTCAACCATAAATGTACCCTCAACCCCTATACCCTCTATCGGCCTATACAATATTGGACCCTCTACCCTCAACCTTAATCCCTAATCCTTGAACCATATTATACCCTCTACCCTCAACCCTAATCCCTCAAATAAACCCAATTACTAAACTCTCTACCCTAAGCCCTCAACCCTCAACCCTTAATCCCTCAACCCTTAATTAACCCTCAACCCTCAACCCTAGTTAGACCCTAATCCAACCTCAACCCCTATACCCTCTACCCTATACATTGGACCCTCAACCCTAGTAATCCCTCAACCTACATATACCCTCAACTCTCTACCCTCAACCTTAAACCCTCAAGCCTCATCCCTTAAACCCTCTTATACCCTCTACGTCCCTCTAATCTACCCTATACATTAAACCCTCAACCCTTAATTCTCAACCATCAACCCTAGTTAATCCCTCAACCCTCAACCCTTAAACCCTCAAGTACCCTCAACCCCTATACACTCTACCCTCTATATTGGAACCTCAATGTCCCTAATTGACCTTCAACCATATTATACCCTCAAATTTCCTAATCCCTCATTAACCCCTATACCCTCTACCCTATACATTGGACCCTCAACCTTAATCCTTGAACCATATACGTCCCTCAATCCTCTACCCTATACATTAAACCACCCTTAACCCTCAATTATTTACCCCCTAATCTACCCTATACCTTAAACCCTCAAGCCTCAACCCTTAAACCCTCTACCTTCTACCCTTTGATCTACCCTATACATTAAACCCTCAACCCTCAATTCTTAACCCTTAACCCTCAATCCTCAACCCTCAACCCTTAATCCCTCAACCCTCAACCCTTAAACCCTAAACCCTACTAAACCCCTATACCCCCTACCCTCTACATTGGAACCTCAACCCTAATCGACCTTAATCAACCATATACCCTCAAACATCCTAGCTATACCCTAAACCCTCAACCCTCAACCCTTAACGTCCCTCAACCCTAAACCCTTAAACCCTAAATTGGCCTTAAACCTTCTACCCTCTACCCTCAACCCTAATCCCTCAACTAGCCTATACCCTCAACCCATTACCCTAAACCATTAAACTCTCTATGTCCCTCTACCCTCAACCAGCCAATACGTACCCTCTTATACCCTTGACCCTAATCCCTCAACCCTTAAACCCTCTACCCTCTACCCTCAACCCTCAAATACCCTTAATTAACCCTAATCCCTCAACCTCTATACCCTCTAACCTATACATTGGACCCTAAACCCTAATCCTTGAACCATATACCCCCAACCCTCTACCCTCAACCCTAGTTAAACCCTAAACCCTTACACGCACCCTTTACCTGCTCTACCCTCTACCCTAGTATACATTAAAACACCCTCAACCCTTAATTTTCAACCCTCAACCCTTAATAACTCAACCCTTAATCCATCCCTCCTTCTCTACCCTAATCCCTCAACCCTATACCCTCAACCCAATACCCTAAACCCTAAACTGTTAAACCCTCTACATCCCTCTACCCTCAACGTTCCAATACCCTCTACCCTGGTCGACCCTAGTACCCAAGTAAACTCTCTACCCTAATCCCTCAACCCTTAAACCCTCAAGTACCCTTACCCTCTACCCTCAACCCTCAATCCTTGAACCATATACGTCCCTTAACCCTATACCCTCAACCTTAAACCCTCTACCCTCTAATCTACCCTATACATTAAACCCTCAACCATCAATTCTCAACCCTCAACCCTTAATCCCTCAACCCTCAACCCTTAAACCCTAAAATCTAGTAAACCCATATACCCTCTACCCTCTACATTGGAATCTCAACCCTAATCAACCTTAATCAACCATATACTCAAACGTCTTAGCTATACTCTAAAACCTCTACCCTCAACCCTTAACATCCCTCAACCCTAAACCCTTAAACCTTAAACTGGCCTTAAACCTTCTACCCTCTACCCTCAACCCTAATCCCTCAACTGGCATATACCCTCAACCCAATACCCTAAACCCTAAACTGTTAAACCCTCTATGTCCCTCTACCCTCAACCAACCAATACGTACCCTCTTATACCCTTGACCCTAATCCCTCAACCCTTAAACCCAAGTAAATTACTCTCTACCCTAATCCCTCAACCCTCAACCCTTAATCCCTCAACCCTTAAACCCTCACCCTCTACCCTCTCTACCCTCAACCCTCAAATACCCTTAATTAACCCTAATCCCTCAACTCCTATACCCTCTACCCTATACATTGGACCCTCAATTCTCAACCTTCAACCCTTAATCCATCCCTCCCTCTCTACCCTAATCCCTCAACCCTATACCCTAGTCAACCCTAATCCCTCAACCCTATACCCTCAACCCAATACCCTAAACCCTAAACCATTAAACCCTATACGTCCCTCTACCCTAGTCAACCCCAGTAATCCCTCAACCCTAATCCCTCAAACCTTAAACCCTTAAACCCAACTAAACTCTCTACCTAATCCCTCAACCCTCAACCCTTAATCCCTCAACCCTTAAACCCTCAAGTACCCTCTACCCTCAACCCTCAAGTACCCTTAAACCCTAATCCCTCATTAACCCCTATACCCTCTACCCTATACATTGGACCCTCAACCCTAATCATACATCCCTCAACCCTCTACCCTCAACCTTAAACCCTCAACCCTCTACCCTATACATTAAACCACCCTTAACCCTCAATTCTCTACCCTCTGATCTACCCTATACCTTAAACCCTCAAGCCTCAACCCTTAAACACTCTACCCTCTACCCTCTGATCTACCCTATACATTAAACCCTCAACCCTTAATCCCTCAACCCTCAACTCTTAAACCCTAAACCCTAGTAAACCCCTATACCCTCTACCCTCTACATTGGGACCTCAACCCCAATCGATCTTTATCAACCATATACCCTAAAACATCCTAGCTATACCCTAAACCCTTAACGCCCCTCAACCCTAAACCCTTAAACCCTAAATTGGCCTTAAACCTTCTACCCTCAACCCTAATCCCTCAACTAGTCTATACCCTCAACCCAATACCCTAAACCCTAAACCATTAAACCCTCTATGTCCCTCTACCCTCAATTAGTCAATACGTACCCTCTTATACCCTCGAGCCTAATCCTTCGAACCTTAAACCCAAGTAAATTACTCTCTACCCTAATCCCTCAACCCTCAACCCTCAACCCTTAATCCCTCAACCCTTAAACCCTCGACCCTCTACCCTCAAATACTCTTAATTAAACCTAATCCCTCAACCCCTATACCCTCTACCCCATACATTGGAGCCTCAACCCTAATCCTTAAACCATATACCCTCTATCCTCAACCCTCAACCCTAGTTAAACCCTAAACCGTTACACGCACCCTCTACTAGCTCTACCCTCTACCCTAGTATACATTAAATTTCCCTCAACCCTTAATACCTCAACCCTTAATCCATCCCTCCCTATCTACCCTAATCCCTCAACCCTATACCCTCAACCCAATACCCTAAACCCTAAACCCTAAACCCTAAACCATTAAACCCTCTACGTCCCTCTACCCTCAACGTCCTAATACCCTCTACCCTAGTCGACCCTACTAATCCCTCAACCCTTAAACCTAAGTAAACTCTCTACCCTAATTCCTCAACCCTCAACCCTTAATCCCTTTACCCTCTACCCTCAACCCTCAAGTACCCTTAAACCCTAATCCCTCATTAACCCCTATACCCTCTACCCTATACATTGGACCCTCAACCTTAATCCTTGAACCATATACATCCCTCAACCCTCTATCCTCAACCTTAAACCCTCAATCATCTACCCTATACATTAAACTGCCCTTAACCCTCAATTCTCAACCCTCAACCCTTAATCTACACAAAGTACTGCAGTAAAGGCAAATTTTGCTTTGTTTATGATTGTCTGGAGGAATAAATGGGTATATGCAAAGGGAATGTTGGTGAAATTATGTATCTTGTCACACAAATTGTTCCATTTCATGTTAAATACAATGAAAAATCAAAAGAAGTAGATCTTTTGATGCAAGTGAAATGTAGGCAAGCAATCGAAGGCCAATGAATATTGGGGAAGGATTTTTTGTTCTAACACCCTTAATCCCTACTAGATCAAAACAATTAGGCACTAAATTAGGCACTGCATTAGGTGCTAAATTAGGCACCAAAAAAGTCTCTAAATCAGGCTCTAAAATAGGTATTACTTTAGGCGCTAATATGGGCACTAACGTAGATGCTAATCTAGTTGCTAATTTAGGTGCTAATCTAGGCATTACCGTAGGCATAGTTTTTGGCGCTAATCTTGGTGTTAATCTAAGCGTTAATAAGGGTGTTCCACTAGGCGTTAATATCGGTGCTAATTTTGGCACTAATGTCGATGCTGATTTTTGCTTGAATTAGCATCGGCTTGTTCTGGTTGGTGCAAAAAATGCAAAAAATAGCACCATCCCAAAAAATAGTACTGAATTTTCCCAAAAAATGGAGAAAAATAACATTAAAATAGTGGGTGGAAGTAAAAAAGGGACCTAATCACAAGGATTTGTTGTAGTGACTCCACAATTTATTTAGTTTAATGTCCTAAGACCTTTCTCATTGATGTAGCTCATGCATCGATACCACAACATAGTCTTTTGAATAGGTAACTTGCATTATTATGTAAGAGCATACTTAGATGCCCACACTACGTGTCCACTAGAAATTGATATATCAAATCACTTTGATATCAATTATGATGGAAAAGGTGTAGAAGTTGAAAATATCTTCACTAAATGTACAATAGAACCAATAGATTGAATATATGTGCTTGCATGAAGGTAAGAAAAAGTTCCAATATGAACTCTTGCATATAGATTGAATATAGATTTAATTCTTCCTTATTGAAACCATCCTGCACTCTTGCATCATTCATCTTAATAATAGATAATAGGGTTCATTCCAAAATTGAGTTGTGAAAAACTCCTAATATTCATTTGATTCTTCCATCAAATAATATAATCTTGACTCTACAACAAACAATCATACTAAGGATATTGATATCTTGACTCTATTGGTCATTTTTGAAGGTTCATGATTCCACTTCTTTTATGGGTCATTTGACCTTTGCTCATATTCTATGGATATTGATATCTCTTTGCCTCTTCACGAAGTTGTAATTTTGTTGGTTGGGCATTGATCCTAGTCTCAATCACTCGATTATGATGGCCTTACTTTTAGGTGTCATCATTATTTTGATATGGTTCACTTGGCTTCAACTTGCTCTCTTTCGCATCATAAAGGTGTGACTACATGGTGGAAATATGTTAATGATCTCTTGATTGTTTCATTTTCTACCTCTCTTAAGGATACCTTCTCCCAAACTTTTGATGAGCTCCTTTCTTTTGGTTCAATTTTGGTTTTTCTTGAGGTTTTGATTGGTGTTTATCCTCCTCTATGTGCTTTTCTTGCTCTCCCAGTTGCTTTAGCTTTTCCCCAAGGATCTTTTAAGGATGGAACTTATTATTCTCCTTATTTCCCTCTAGCTCCCCCCTCATGTGTTTATGGTCTTCTCATGGGGTGTCTCATGTCCCCCCTAGCGATTGGTTTTTTATTTATTGGACTGACATTCATCAAAGGCATAAAGGTCCCCCCTCTACCCCTTCCTTTTCTTATTCTCGAGATGTTGGATAAGTCTGTTGTATAAGGTCAAGACCCTTGTTTCTAGTTTATTTTTGGTTCTTTTCTCTAGTCAAAATTATTGTTGGTCTTTGTTTGGTTCTTTTAAGTCTCATGTATCTAGTGAGATTTGAAATACCTTCCTACCTTGATGGTTGTTATTTTTGTATGGGGTTCAAGCCCTTCCTTCTTTATCTTAATCAAAATAATCATACTAAGGTAAAACTTGTCACCAAGAAGAACCTTTCCACCATCAAATCTCTTATAGTCAAAAACCACTCCTTGTGTGGATGTATGTGGAAATAATATCTATATTATATCATGCATGGATCCTTACATGCATGTGTAGCTAATATTGTAACAAATACATTACTAGCATCATACTGAGAATTTTTCAAATATGAATCATTATCTATTCTCCATTTTCCATTTTCTTATTCTCCTTGTATTTTTTGTTGATGTGACCTATCTTTCCACAATTCCAACATTTCAATTTTGTACCTCTTAGAGGACTTAAATCTACCTCTAGATTTGGATTTGTAGTCCTTGTTTTTGAAGTCCACAAACAACTAGTACATATTTGGTAGCTTCAAATAACTTTTATCTTATTTCTAATAATAGAATAGTACCCACCACCTCTTCAATGGTTGGTTTATTATTAGTAATCTCAATATTCATCACCAATTTTTCCCAAGAATCTAGTAAAGAACACAATAGAGTAATGCTCTAATCTGCATCATCCATTTTTACACCATTATAATTTTGACTATGTAACAATAGGTTGAAGGAATTCATGTGCTCAAAAATAAAGTCACAATCACCCATCTTAAAGGAATGTATCTTCCTCCATGGAAAATCCTTATTCACCAAGGATTTAGCAAAATACAAGTTACCCACCTTCTTCCAAAGAGATTTTGTTAGATTTTCCTTAAACATTTGGTAACACTAAATCTACCAAGCTTATTATAATCAATCTTCTTTCTTTTCTATCCAACACCACCCAATCATCCACTAACATAACTACAAGTTTTTTTCCTAAGACTACAACTCATTGCTCTTGATCATGAGAAATTTATTCATTTTAAGCTTCCACAACTCAAAATTTGTTTCATTGAATCCTTTCATCTCTAACTATGACATGTTCTTTCCATATTTCATGAGAAAAAAAGATATTTTTGTGTATGGATTCTACTCAAACCAAGATTAATATCAAAACACCAATTTTTACAACACCAATAAATAGAGGTGATAAATTTTTAACACCACATGAAAGGAATTAAGATGGTATAAATGTTTCCTATACTAATCTATGAGGAGAGATATACATGCAATGTTTATACTAGAAAAATCATTTTAGGTAAAAACCCAACCTCCAATTCTTAAACTAATTGTATTCATAGAAACAATAACTATTGCACTAGAACCACAAGACCAAAACTTCACAAAAGATCAACACCAAATACAATTTTGGATAAAAACTAGCATCATAACCCTTTGCAAAATACAAGTGATAATACCTCCATCCCAAGCACTAAATAAATAGAGAAATTCCAAAACACAAATGGTTTCAAAAATAATTTGGTCTAGGATTTTTTGGGTAAATATGATACCTATATATAGAACCAAAATCTAACACTATATTTTCCATGAGGGCACAATAAATAAATACTAGGATTCCAAGGTGTATACACCTATCCCAACATTACCTATGTCTATAGTGGGGTGGTGTTGAGAGACACCATTTGGAAACTTGATAGGCAAGGATTTATTCTCCTTTTTTCAAGCCTCTAAGTGGACTAATTTCATGGTGATGAATGAAGATTGAATACAAGTGTGTAGTATGCCTAAGATGATAATGCAATCTACCAATGGAACTAGAGTCCTCAATGATGTTTCTATGATGATGTGTAAATGGATAAGGGAATTGTGGCGTGATTTAAAATGGATAAGAAATCTCCTTGAAAATAATAATATAGCACACAAATAGCATAGCCATGCATTAATTCAACTCACTATGGCTAGTAAGAATAGTTGAAAAGGTTCAATTTGAATTTTTAGATTAAAATTTTTTAGGTTCAAATCCACACATGAAATTCACTGAGGTCAATTATGCACTATGGAGTTGAATGAGAGTAAACAATGGGAAATCTAACGATCAAAATGTGTTCCTAGGGATGAGTGATGATGGAGGTAGGTTAGGATAATATCATAAGCCATTTTTTATGCAATAATATGCCATTTGTGAACTTTTAATCTCATAAAGGACACTATAATTGAAGTGGGCCCAAAACATAATAGAAAAGGGCACGAGTGTGTAATTTTTATCATTACATTTTCCCCACTTCAATGAGCATGAAAACTACTATGAATATTACATATTAAAGTAAATCAAGTAATTAACACATAAAGTATTTTTTTAAACTCTCAAAAGATTAAATATGGAGGATGATTTATATACTCTCATTGTAATAAATTCTCAATTAAAAACCTGTAAAAAATAGAAAAAGTGTACAATGAGTAGGATCTATCATACTTAAAATAGGCACTAACTACAACTTGCTTGGAAACTATATTCAAAAAAAAAAAATTAAACAAAATAATAAGGAATTATGTCTAAGAGAAAATTATAAAGCTCCAATTAAGAGAAAAATGGTAGGATTTTGACAAAGTGGAAGATTCTAATGAAACTAATGGTTGGTAAATATCCCTTCAATATTAAAAAATTATGAGATTGTCACTAGTAAATATAACTCAAGAAAGGAACATTAGTAACATATATGCCCTCTCTAATTGGTCACATACAAAGGAAGCAAGGAATTGGAAGTAAGGAGAAAAGAGAGATGATCATGATAAAATATGTGAACATGGTAAAGTGTAATGCCACTTTTCTCCAAGTATAAAATTGGGTAGATTAATATATCAGAGTTATATGGTAGTGGATTTATTGGTGTTATTATTGAAGTTTAATTATTATAAAGTATATTAATAATTTAGATACAAATGCATAAACATGCTTTTTTCAATGTTAACTATCTTAAGACTTAAGCACATTAAGAATGACATCATACATACATACATATATTGGCATTCAAGAATATGAATATGATAGAAAAAACAACATATAACATTTTTAAATAATTTAATTAAAACAACTCCATCTCATTTATAATTATTAATATCTTTGAATAATAATAAGTTTAGTACTTATCTAAATCACAACACTTGGAAAGGTCACTCTTACCCTAATAATATTTTATTGGTATTGGCCCTCATAGCTATGGAACACTCTAGAGAACTTGTGTAAAAAATAGCATGTGCCTTTTACTTGAACTATTCCTACTTGTACCAAAGTGTGTGCCTATTCACACCAAAGCTTTGGCCAAGACAATCTTCAATGTACTCTATACCTTGAGCTGGACACACTCTATGTGCCCCCTTCTCCAATGTCCATAGCCCACCAAACCACCTTCTTCATCATTGAGTGATATCCATGCCCTATACTAAGTCTCACATAAATGTTTTATAAAGTCTTAAGAAGTGGTTTGCAAACCATCACACCCTATCACAATAGTTGTCTTTAATATTATTTTAGTAAATAGAATTAATTATCCCATTTTTAAAAGAGATTACATACATACTCTTTATTTGTGTCCATTTTAACCAAAGAATCTAATAATATCCTTTATTTTTCTATCTTCCTTTTTAATTTTAGAGTTATTTCATAGAAAAATAACTTTCTTTCACTCTGCAAGGGTAAAAAAAAATTCATAACATAAAGGATATCATCATGTGAGAAACACCTAACAATATAGGTAAGATGTGATCATAAAAATATATGTAATAATGGAAGGAAATATTTCCTTAATGTTACCCTTAGTGAAGGGAAATAATAAAAAAAAGGACAACTAGAAATTCTAGATAAGGATCATGTATGTACAAGTAAGATGCAAGATATAAGCACAATACTTGTAAAAACATATAGGCATGTGATCAAGAGGTGAACATGTAAGTATAAATATGATAACAATATGGATACATGAGAAGCATTTGAGAACATTGTGATGTGAAATTTATATAATAACTATGTATAAGCATTAGGATCATCATAATAATCATGGCTTGTGCCTAAGAGCTAGATATCATAAATAAGAAGCATAAAAATCATAGGAATCTAATAAATATTTAACATAGGAATGTATAAGCTAACAAGGAACATGGGAAAATATTAATGCTAAACATGGAACATAAGAGGAGACAAGGGATATAAGAAAGCATAGGATTTAAACATAGAAAAAATAATAGTAAATATTCCCCCAAACGTCAAAAAAAAAGGCCCAAAGAAAAATATAAAGTTAAAATGATTGTAGTAAATATAATACAAACATGATATAAGTAAAAGGTCAATGTCTAAGGACACAAGAAAGAAAGAGTGAATGTTGAAATGTTAATTAAGTAAATAATAAGAATGGTAAAGGTTTCAAACAACCAAATTAGAGATATTGTCACCCAACAGTTCATCCTCATCCCAAAATGTAGTATGAAGTTTTTCATCCTTAAGTAAATGGATTTCTTCTTGATGAGAGATAGTTCTCTTGTTTATCCATTGGTCTTGATTCTTTGGTTCTTTTTCCACATATGTATTTGTTCTTACTTAACATTTGATTCTTTCTTTGGGACCCATAGATGATAAGTATCCTTGAAATATGAAGTATTTATATCTCTCATACTCTTTCTTAGGTGTTGGAGGTGTCATTGTACATGCCTTAGGCCTTAATTTTTTATTTTGTGGAAAAATAGGAAAAGAAGAATACTTAGTATGATCATATATAATTGTAGTATGTCTCATATTTCTATCATTTTATTTTCTTTGTACATATAAATTTCTTTGATATGCATCATTAAGAGCATCTCCAATTCATATGGTGGTTTTGAGGGGTGTATTTATAAGTAACCAAAGTAAAATAATTCATCTCAAAAATAGGCTCATATGCATATATTGTAACCTTTACAACTCTCCATCATAAGCTTACTTAATACACTAGTGCAAAACAAAAGGAATTACCCTCAAGTGCTCAAGCCATGGCCTACCAAGTGAAATAGAGGAACTATTTAAAGAATGAATATGAAAAAGTACTTGTATCTCCTTAAGACCCACTATAATAGGTCAAATGATGCATCCCAAAAAAATTAATCAATATACTACTAGTCCTTTTAAGGATATCTCAGAAAGTGTATAAGCATCCTATTGAAGATAACTAGTAACCAAGAATTATTCAATACATATATTAAATTAATTTGTAGGATAAATAAGAATTTCATTAACAAACAGATCATACACACTACCATGCACATAGAATGTGTCATAATGAGTATTTCGTCATTGGATAAATGGAGAAACATGAGATGCAAATGTATCTCTATTATGTACCATACCCACAAAAGTATGTGTATGTGTATGTGTATAAGAATCAATATAATAATCATCCATAACATCTCTATCATGTGCATGTATCATATCAAAATGATCATGATCATGATGTGAATCAACATTGTTTTTGATATGGTAAGCAGCATTTACAGGGTGTTGTACCCTTAACATAGAGAGCCATTAGGCCAAAAAAATATCAAGTCCAAAAAACATTAAAGACCAAGCCAAAAAACATACACAGCAGACCAACAACAGACATACATACAACACACCAATAGTAGACTAACTGGAATTTTCCCAGTTCTTAGAGAGGATATTAACTACATCATCCCCAACCCATTCCTGGACTTCTTCAGCATTCTTCTTGTCCATTTCATCCTTCATAACCATAGAAAGGGTGTTGGTAACACAGTGGACCAACTTGATAGTGAAATGGGTCAAGCCACAAAATTTATTGTCCATCTTTTTCATTCTTTCCTGCAACACACAAAGCTCCTCCCCATAATCTGTGGCCTTCACAACATTGGCACACTCCACATCTAGCAGTTTCAAGGAATGGGAATTCGAGTTCTCCTTTTGCACTTTGCTAATATCAGGAATGGTGTGGAGCCCTCCAACATACTCCTCCTCCTCCTCCCTACAATCATTATTGTCAGACCACTCCTCTTCTGAATCCAAGTTGTTAACCTGCACTTTCTTGTTATTCTTAGCCAGCCTACCAGACCTCTTGATGATGGTATCACCACCATAGTCGCTACCACCGTGTCTCCCTTAGAATCCCTACCCACAACATTTTTACCTCTATTGTCCCTGGTCAGAGGCTCCATCAAACCCTTTGTGCATCATCCTTACCTTTCTTTTTTGGGGTAGGTTTGTTAACAATCTTGGAAAGGGTCGACTTGAGCTCATAGAGACTAGCCGCAACACTAGTTTGAGCAATTCTTGCATTACCCTTAAGCTTCTTAGCAGCAAGTTTAGGCTTGTGACTATTATCAAAAACTGGATGGGTTTTCTTGATGGGACCTTTGGACTCGGCTGGAAATATATTGGTCATAGCAGGAGGTTCAATTTCTTCAACACAGACAACAAAAATGGGTTTTGGTAGGCATAATGCAAGATGGAAATGGTAGAGCCTCATAATGAGGCCTTAGTGAAACAGAAGGGGAGGAGTACCATTAGGGTTTAGGCCAGGAGCCTCAATACATTTTTCAATAGAGCTCTCTAAATCCTTAAGAAGGAAACAAGGAAAGCTTAACATAATTTTATGTCAGAGGTGATTTAAAAGAGGAAATTGGTAGAAATACTAGGTTTTGTATCTACCTTCCAAGGTCACATACTTCATTAGGGTGAGGCAAACTTGGTCCCAAGAGTACAGAAGAGCCTCTCTCTCAAACCCCGACTGGTTATGAACCGACTTCTCATTCCCTATGAAGAAAGCATTCAAACTTTCATTATCTTGGGCCTTTGTATGCTTCAAGTACTTATTACCAGTACTCAGTAGCCTCGTTGCCTATGCTATCACTTCCTCATTCACTTCAAAGGAAATACCACACATAGTCACTATTTTTTCTTTCCTTGAGTTAGCAAACTACATAGATAAATTAGGGTCGTGACCCACCATACTCTCCATCAGGGGAGCCAAACCACCTTCAACACATATGTGCCACACCAACAAATCTTTGCAAAATTTTCCATAGTTATTGGGCTCTGTTCACAACCTAATGCCACCCATAATTCCTCTCTACACATGGAATAACCAGAAAACCTGTGAGAGTAAAAGGCTAGAGAAAATGGTTAAGTGTAAGGTTACCCACACACTTAGGATTTTAAGCCATACAATGTAGCCTTGGGTAATCAAAGCAATGTACAGGTCACACTCTTGAGGAGATAATTCCCTAAAAGCAATCTTGGAAAACTCATAAATGAAAATCTCCAAACACTTGTGGCTCTTTAAGAAGGACATGATGGGAATGGAAGTTTTTCCTTCCAAGTTATTACACAAAAACCAAGGCAAGGTGGTTGTAGGGCCAAATTTAGAAACACCTAAGATCACATCCTTTAGAAGAGGAGACAAAATAGCAGAAAGGATAGAACCAATTAGGAGCTTTATCTCATAATTATTAGTCACATCAATTATTAAAATCAAAAAACTTCATGAATATATGATAGCTTAGCACAATCCCCAAAAGGATATTACGTAAGGTACGACCCAACTTGGCCTTAATCATAAAGTACCCACCATAATTCCTCATGATTCCCTTTTTAAAAATGAACTCCACCCCATTATTCAATTTTTTCCACTTGTAGGACACCTCAGCATTTACACCCATCCACATAGCCCATAAGACAAGCATGTGGACCCCCCATAAAGCCCATAAACATGCATGATTAGATATTATCATGGATCAAGTAAGGGTGTTTCTCCTTCTAGATTAGTCCTTGAATACCTGGCTGTAGATTCCCCAAATTACTCTAGCACTTAGAGAAATTCCAATGTGTGCCAAAGTTAGCTAAGGCATCAGCCACTTGATTGCCCTCTTGGTAAACGTGAGTAGCAATCTTCAAATTTAACTTAGAAAAGAAGAGCCTTATGTCTAATAGAATGTCTTTAGTACTTCACCCCAGTAATCTACCAAATTTAACACCATCAATAATAGACTTAGAATCATGTTCAATATGAAGGTTCTCAATCCCCATAAAAATAGCTAACTGGATGCCCTTTATTAGAGCTCTAGCTTATGCAATCATAGAATATTGGATACCAATCCCTCCAGAGTAACCAGCCACAAAATTTTCTTTGCAATCTCTTATAACACCTCCTATGCTAGCTCTGCTTGGGTTTCCTTTGGCTACTCCATCAAAATTAAGTTTATACCAACCACTGTTTGGAGGCTTCCAGATAGTGTCTCTTCTAGCCAGGGATTTGGAGTTATGATAGGAGTTTGCATCCAGGTTTTGATGCCAAGCTTTTTCCATAATAATTTATCTCTCATTCAAACCTTTATCTGGGGTTTTCCCTTTGAAGAGCAAAATTTATTCCTCAATGAGTCAAGAACCAATACCAAAAACCTCCTTCGAACTCATCTCAATGTTCCTAAAAATTCTATTGTTTCTCTCTTTTCATAAGCACTAGCAGATAATGGGGGGAACCTAGTTCCAAATTTCACAAGGTAATGGGTGGATGAAGGGTCCAATCTGGCTCAATATAAAGGGTTTAATATCCTTACACATAATCCATTGAATTCCCAAACATTCTATAGCCAACTCCCACACACCAACAGCAAACGGGTAGTGTAATAGCAAGTGGTCCACCAATTCTACATTGCACTTACATAAAAATCATTTGTTGGGGATTTGGAATCCCTTTTTCCTCAAATTGTCCTTAGTAAGAATCTTGTTATGGAAGGAATTCCACCAAAAGAAGTTAAATTTTTGGATCATGTGTTGATTCCAAAGCCTCTTCCAAAGGTCAAGGACAACACCCTAGTCCATCAGTAGATTATAAACTGATTTAACTGAAAGATCTCCCTGCTTATCATGAGTCCAAAAGAATTCATCCCCCATGTTGGTTGAAGGAAGTCTAGTAAAGGAGAGCAACTCCTGCAGGGACTTGGAAAGGAGGCTTAGTTTAGGGGATAAAGGGTAGAAAAGGGCCAAATCATTCCACTTTCTAGCTCCATGTGGGCCAAGGAGGTAATCACTAATATGAACACCAAAGAACCATTGTGCCAGCCTCATAGGATTCCTAAATTCAAAGTTTTCTAGAGGGGTATCAAGTAACCAAGGGTCCTCCTAGAATTTGATTTTATTACCATTTCCAATCTTCCATTTCATCCCAATCATAAGCAAACCCTACAGACTACAAATGCTCCTCCAAGCCAAAGAACCCAAAGGGTGAACCTCTAAGAGACAATCAATCAAAGGTCTATTTTGAAGATACTTAGCATTCATAATCTTGCACCAATCCTTTATATTCCTCAGTTGGTCCAAGCCCACTTTGGCCATCAAAGCCTTATTGGAATTGGAGACAATCCTAATCCGAAGCCCACCACAATTTTTTGGTTGATAGACTTTGTCCCATTTAACTAGAGAAAATTTCTTCCTTTCCTCGGTCCCAGAGGAAATTCCTTTGAATTTTCTCAAATTTCTCAGCTATATATCTAGGGATATTGAATATGGAGAGGAAGTAGACAGTGATACCTTGTAGAGCAGTGGATAGGAGTTTTAGTTTACCAACATGGCTAAGGATGGAGCCTTTCCACCTAGCCAATTTCCTTTGGATCCTTTCAAGGACCTGAGTTCCAAAAGTCAGGAGTGACTTCCTTGATAGTAAGGGGTAAACCAAGATAAACCAAAGGACGAGAACCACTCATACATCCTAGGATAGCAATTCACCATAATCCTGACAGGTATAGGAGTGTTGTTGAAAAAGTAAATCATACTTTTATTATAGTTAATACACTACCCAAAACAAGCAACGTAGTTGTTGAGATAATTTTTCCATTTCCTAGCTTCAATCACACATGCTTTCCCAAATAGGAAAGATATCATCCATGAATTTTGGATCACAAGTCGTGATCTAAGGAAGAGGCAACCAATTTGATTCCCTTAATAGAACCTTCCAATAGCATTTTATTATTGAAAATTTCCAAATCAGCACAAGCAACATCTGCAATCAATAGATCAAAATCCAAATGAGGGCTGATAATTCAGTGGTCACCTTCAGTTTAGGAATAGCAATCTTCTCCCAGATAGAAAAGAATTCCTTCTGAAAGAAGGTAGCCCCCAATTTTAACCAGAACAAGAGTACTCTTTATCCCCATTTGTTACCACAGTTCCTTTATGAGTTTGACTCATAGTTATTGGATCAAATCCCAAATTTCTTAGCTAAAGACTTTAGGAAGACTATCAAGTCTCCCCAAACCTTTCACCATACAATTATCCTACACATAGAATATTCGCAATTGAAGTCAAGGTGCAATATCAAACAATTCTAAATATAAGGGGGAGTTGAAGTCCCCATCCACCAGCCAACGAGAACCGCTATTATTTTTAACCCAACCTGAAAGACCCTTCCACAAGGCTTCAAGGCATTCCTTTCTCTAGTTGGGAGCATAGACATTGATAAGTGACCAAGAGTCGCTTGGGTAAGAAAAGGAAACTCCTACACTACTTTGGCAATGAAATATTTAAGAGCCATTCAACCTAGAGGGGTTCCAAAGCACAACAAGACCACCTGACACCCCTTCAACATCACTATAGGAGTAAGTGGCACCTATCCATAAATACTTAGCAATATTATCAAAATTAGCTTTCTTCATCTTGGTTTCTTATAAAAGTAACACATCAAAATTATGTTGTAAAACATAGTTCTTTAGAGAAAGCTACTTATGGGAGTTGTTGAACCCTCACACATTCCATAACGTGACCTTCATTTTTTACCTTTCTTGGAGGAAACTTCCAATTTCCTATGTTTACCAATGGCTATCTCATTTGTAGTCTCTCTCAACCTAGCTTGTCTTTGGCTAGGTCTTCCAAATTTGGATTCACTTCCCACATCCGCCTTCTTCTTCCTCCCTCTTTTCTTTGGGGTTACCCAGTTATCCTCTTCTACAGCTCTCTCCTGATTCAATCCCTCTGAACTAAAACTTGTCTCTTCAATAACTCCAGTACCCACATCCTCCCAAATTTCACCTTCTTCACCCAAATTCTCACTATTCCTAGTAGAACCCACCTCCAATAGGGAGCCTCCTAATAACTCATCCCCCTCAAGAGCTAGGCCAAAGGATAGAGCATCGACATCCAAAATCTTATCAACTGCCTCCTTCTTAGTCAAAGTAGGAATAGCAAGGCTTCAAGCTGGATCTACACTAGAAATCTCCATCCCACTAAGAGGATCCCTGAAAAATTGGGGATTCAACCAAAACTGGCGAGGCAGACATGGTCAAAGAATCACCATCCACCAAAATGTCATTTTTCGTGGGAGGGTGAGCATTTGCAGCAGAGTCCCCCAAGTTAGGCTCCTAATTAAAGGAAGATTTACAATCAGAGATAAGGTGGCCAGGTTTAGCACACTTCTGACAGTAAATGATAGCATTTTCATAGCACACTGGTTGGACCCAAGTATTGAACTTAGAGCATAGCTTCATGAACTTAGGAAGTGTCTTATTCACACTAATATTCACACAAAAGTAGGAAAACACTAACCTAGATTTTGATCTGGTGATGGAGTCTGAAGTAATGCACTGTCCCAAGGAATCCCCAATGCTTTTGAAGATGGATTCATCCTAATATTCCAAGGGCAACCCAAGCAGACGAACCCAAACTAGTGCCAATTTATTTAGATCAAATGTAGGTTCAAACCTCAGCCTCCAGCGACATAATGCCAAACTATGCTTTCCATACACCCAAGGCCTAGAAGAGAGAATCGTAACCAAGTATTCTAAGGCCATGAATTTGAAAAGGAAGAGACCATCCGACATTGCACAAATGTCAACACTTCTTTTGAGACTCCATTTAGCAATAGCCCATCTTTGAACCATATCCATAGTGGGATGGAAAGAGAGAAAATTACCCACAACTGCGTTCTCCATGGAGGAGAGAATCTTATCACTAACTGTATCAAAGATAGTGAACTTCGTTCCCGAAGCTTTGACTTCCTCTTCAAAAAGCGGTGAAGGATTTGATCTCTATTTACCATTGGTCAACACATCCTTCAAACCTTTAGTTTCTGAAAGAATCTCGACCACTGGCACTTCCACACTAGACAAGACCAGAATCATGGGTGACTTTGAATGAACCGCAATCAAAGGAACGGACCCTCCAAGAGTGGCTCCTAAGGGACACGAGTCTGCATGTGACAGGGCAAGGCTCGGGTTAGGAGGGGATAGAGGGGGACCATGGGGTACCCCCAGGGCAGAATCCACCATGTGTGTAGGCTATTCAAATGCGGAAAGAGGAGAGAGGAGTGGGAAAAAAATGTGATTCAACATTGTTACTAGTAAATCGATTAGTATATAAATTTCAAATTCTAGTTAGAGGGAGCAACTAAAGGATTGCTTCTATCACTAAAATCCTCTCCATGAATCATATTATTATTTATTAAATCTCACACTTTATGGTTCAAAGCCATGAAAAATTGAGTACAGTAACCATTAACTCTATGAAAGTTACACAAATGTGTTCTCATTATCTTATACAACCCTCTAGCTAGATATAATGGACAAATAGATAGAAGAGTAATCAAATTAGAGCTCTAAAAAACTTTGAAGCACAATATCCAAGGGATCTTATAACTTGGTAAGCTTTATAAAAAAATATGTTGCTTAAAATAAGACATTTTATAAGTAATGGCAACATGAGGCGCATAGAGATGGACCTCTCTTTGGGTGGTGCTATGATTTTTTCAAATTTCCAAAGGTAGGAATTGTTGGTGCTTAGGTTTGCATTAATGGTGGTGGCTCTGTTGATGGTGTAGGCGTGTTAGAAGGATTTTTGGTTGATTATTTAGTTGGTGGGTCCTCTTCTTTTACTGTTGTGAAGGTGCTTGAGGTTTCTTTGAAATCTGTTGTTGATGGTACTTGCAGCGGTCTTGTGGGGTCTCCTAAAGCCTTTTTGTTGGGTGTTTTTCATTTGGTTTTGTACCTAAGATTCTTGTTGGGGAAGGTGTTGCTGATGGTCAGAGGCATGTTGAAATCTTTTTTGAAGGATCTATTTGGTCAAATATTTTTGGTACTAGCCCAAAGGACAAGAGCTCTTCTTCTCTAGTGGATTTTTCTGCTAATCCAAGTGTTGGTGAGTATTCTAGATCTCCATTGCTAATTTCATTATTGAGAAAAGCATTGAGTTCCTGGAATTTTTTTTGGTTGGGAAGTTTTTGGGCCCTCACCTAAATATTGAATATGGCCACAATATTTCTCTTAAACATTAGAGGCTTAAGGGTTAGGTTGAAGTGGCAGTTATGGAAAAGGGTGTTTTCTCTCTCTTTTACTTGTGAAGAAGACTTGTTGAATGTCCTTTCTAGAGGCCCCTAGATGATTGTAAAATATACTCTGGTCCTTAATAAGTGGGAACCTAGCTTTAATCCAAGTTCTTGTTCTTTCACTTTTGTGCCAGTTTGGGTGATTTTTCCTGGGCTTCCCCTTGAATTTTGGGATGAACAAGTTTTTAAGGGGATTTCTAGTACCTTTGGTCATCTAATGTCGATTGATCAGATGACTTCATCAAAGAAGAGGTTGGTGTATGCATGCTTTTGTGTGATTGTTGATCAATCTACTAATTTTCTAGGCTTGGTAAAGATCCCTGCTAATTTTTTTATAGATCATAGACTTGATATCATTCTTATTCAAGAGACCAAAATGGTTGTAGAGAAAGTGAAAAAGATCAAGTATAGGTTGTTTAAAGACTATGGGTTTCAAGATTTTGATGCTAAGGGAGCCTCTAGGGGTGTTGCTACTTTTTGGAATCCAAAGGTTGTGAAAGGTGTGGCCCTATTTGGGGAGGTGAACCATATTGCTACTTCTTTTCAGAATTCTAGGGATAATTTATCTTGGGTTATTTTGAATATTTATGCCCCTAATTCAAAATGTGCTAGAAAATGTTTATGGGGAGGTTTGAACTACTTTAAATATCAGTTTCCTTTTCAAAACGGGTTGGGTATGGGGTATTTTAACTCCTCCTTGAATTATGTTGATAAGTTAGGAAAATCATAGATGGTGGATGACAGCAAATTGGACTTAATGAGTTTCATTAATGATAACACCTTGGTAGATGTGGATCTTCATGGGGCTTCCTATACTTGGTCTAATAGAAGATCAAGGATGCTCTCATCAAAGTTAAGTTGGGCCATGCTCTTCTTTCCCTAAGCTAGCTTCTCTCTTATGATGTCTCCCTTTCAGTGCTCACTAGAGTTGGGTTAGATCATTTTCCTATTTCCTTTTTTGCAAACTTGTTGGGAAGAAGGAAATCTTTCCCTTTTAGATTTGAGAAGATGTGGATTTTTCATCTATGCTTAAGAGATAATATTGTTTCCTAGTGGAATATTGATGTGGATGGTTTAGCCATGTATAGAGTGGCTAAGAAGCTTGCTTAAATTAAGCGTAACATTCAGAAATGGGATAAGTCCTATTTTGGTCATATCTTCTAGGAAAAAGCTTTGATTAAGGAGGAACTTAACTCTTTGCAATAGTTCATAATTTTGATTACAATCTTGTTGTTCTTCATCAAGAGAGTATTCTCTTATCTAAGTTGCATTACATTGTTGCTAGGGAAGAAAATTTTTGGAAACAAATATCTAGGGCTATTTGGCTCCGGATTAGGGATAGAAACACTCGATTTTTCCATCTTTCAAATTTGAAGCATAGATCTTCTAATTGGATTAGTAAGATTGTTCAGAATGGTCAGGTGTTAGAAGCATAAGATGAGATCAAGAATGTTGCTTTCTCATTCTTTACTAATTTATTATCTGATGATCATCCTCTAGATCCTATTTGTCAAGAAATATTTTTGAATGTTATTCCTAATATTGTTTTTTTTATTTGAACAAGAAGTTGGCTTGTATTCCTTCTGAAGAGAAAGTTAAGAAGGTTGTCTTCTCCTTTGAAGGTAATAAGGCTCAGGGGTCTAATGATTTCCCTATGTTTTTCTTTCAAACCTTTTGGGATATTGTTTCTAGGGATGCCACTAATGTGACCAAGGAGTTCTTTGGAAGTAGGAATATGTTGGAGTTAAATTCTACTTTTATTGTTCTTATTCCTAAGAAACTAGGGGATTCTTCCTTCAATGAGTTAGTATCGATTAGCTTATGTAATTCCATTTATTAAATTTTGTTGAAAGTGTTTGCTTTCAGGCTGCAGCAAGTTCTCCCTCTGATTATTTCTCCTTAGCATAATGGTTTTGTTCTGGGTCACTAGATTTTGGACTCCATTATTACTATCCACGAGAATATTCACTCTCTTATGGTTAATAAGAAGGTTGGTTTTATCTCAAAGTTAGATCTTGTGAAGGCTTATGATCATGTAAGCTGGAAAAAAAAAATCTTAAAGGCATTTGGTTTCTCTGAGTGTGTGGTGCAGCTGGTTGGGCAATTAATTTATTCTCCCTATTTTTCTATGTTGGTTAATGGTTCTCCCTCAGCTTTTTTTAGAAGCTCATGTGGGTTAATGCAAGGTGACCCTATCTCTCCTTTCCTTTTTATTATCATGGTGGAATCTTTGGGAATATTTTTTCTTAAAGTTGTCTCTGATGGTACTTTTAGGGGGATCCATATGACCTCTAATCAGACTTTCTCTCACCATCAATTTGTGGATGATATTGTCATCCTAGCTAAGGTTTCTTTTATTGTGGCCAAGTCTATTCATTTGATCTTATAGAAATATGAATGTACCTTTGGTTAGCAGGTTAGTTTCCTTAAAAGTACGGTTTTCTTCCTGAATACTCCTAAGCAAAGAAGACAAAGGATTTCTTGGATTCTATAGTGTGGTATTGGGGATTTTCCTTCCACTTATTTGGGGCTCCCTCTTTGTTTAAATGTTGCTCCTAAATCCTTTTGGAAAATTCTAATTGAAAAATTCAATTCTAAATTAGTTGGTTGGAAAGTTTCTCTTCTTAGTTAGGTTGGGAAGATTCAATTGATTCAATCTACCTTGTAGAATATGATGGTGTATGCCTTGAGTCTTTTCCAAATTCCTAGTAAATTTTGGGAAAAGATTAAATCTATTAAAAAATGCTTCCTTTGGTCTAGAGTGGAGGAAAAAAATAGAATGCATCTTGTTTCATGGGAGGAAGTGTGTAAATCCAAAAAATCAATGTGGTTTGGGTTTGAGAAAATTGGAGTTTAATTTGGCCCTCCTTGCTAAGCAATTATGGAATCTTCTTTTAGGAGACAAGGAATGGTCTATGATATTTTCTTGTAAGTATCTACGTGGTATAGATAAGTTTAGAGATCTATGGGGGAAGGTTTCATCCCCCTACCAAGGTCAATGTTGTGGAATTTCATGATTAAAGCCCATTTTATTGTGGCGTTTGTTCTTTTGTGGGCTCTTGGTAATGGAAGGAGTATCCTCTTCTGGGATGATTGGTAGACTAGAAATGGTCCTCTCAAAGATGAGCAATGGGCTAACCCCTTTTGAGACTTCAGTATTTACACCTTTGGATTATATGTGGTTGATTATTTTTCTGATGGTAAATGGAAAAAGATGAATTTGGTGAATTGGGATCTTGAACTGCTCTACCAATTTTTATCCATGATTCATATCTTGGCCTCCTCTCTTGCTAATAGAGTGGTTTGGAATCTTTCTTCTAATGGTATTTTTTTGTGGATTCAACCTTTTTTTAATAGACTTGTATCGTTGGTCCTTCTCCTATGTGAGTGAAGTTGTGGTGTCCAAAGCTTATTCCTAAAATCAACATTTTTTTTGGCTTCTTTGTCAAGATAAAATCTTGACTATAAATAATATTTGGAAGAGGGGTTTATCTATGCCTAATAGATGTTTCTTGTGTAATGAGGCTTCAAAGCATGTCAATCACTTAATTGTTGATTTAGTTTTTCCTTAGTTGTTTGGGCCCATGTGCTTCACTTGTGGAATTTATCTTGGGTTTTTTCTTCTTTTGTGACCAATTTATGGTCTCTATGGTTGGCTCATTTTCCCAATCCTTCCCTCTCCATATTGTGGTCTCTTATTGCATTGCATTTGGCATGGGGTCTTTGGAAAGAGCAGAATAATTGAATTTTCCATAATGTTGATCTTGCTCCTTCTAGACTTTCTTTCAAAATTTGTGAGGCTATTAAAGAAATCTTCCTCTCTTAAATGGATTTGGTGAATTTTCCAAGTTTTAAGGCCCATGTCTCTGATTATGATTTGATGGTGGTTGGAAGGTGGAATATTTCTTATGATATCTCTTGGTATTTGAAGAATCCTAAATCTTCAAGGGAAGGTGTATGTTGGCATGTTCCTCCTAGGGGATGGTTTAAACTTAACTTTTATTGTGTGGCTAAGGGTAATCTAAGACCTGTAGGTTGTGGGGGAGTGTTCGTGATCATAATGGTAGGATTTTCTCTATGGTGGTACCCCCTTTGGGAACCCAAACAAACCACTTTGTAGAAGCATCAGCTCCCTACCATGGCCTTCTTCTTGCTAAAAAGAAAGTAGTTAGGAAAATTTGGTTGGAAGGTGATTCTCTAAATATAGTCAATTGTTTGAATAAGAAGCATCTTTCCTCTTGGTCTATTTTTCATATCATCGAGGATTCTTTATCCCTTCTAAACTCCTTTTATGAGGTACATGTGTCACATGTGTTTAGTGAGGCTAATTCCCTAGTTGATTGTTTTATGAATTTGGGGGTATCTTCTCATAAGTGTTGGGATTCTAATGATGCCATCCCAATTGAGATTCAGAGCATCATTAATCATGATCAAACCTTATGTCATGTTGGTGGCCACCTTGGGATGTAAAGTAAATTATTTCCTCCCTAGTTGGTTTAGATGTGGCAAGTCCTCCATTTGTTCATTTAATTATTGCTATTCATTTGAAAAAATGCTAAAGGGTCTAGAATTATTATCTGCTTTTCCTTGTGTTGTTAGTTTGGCATGAATTATGGGTCTTTTTTCTCTTGTTTCTAGGTTTTCCTTCTCCATTTTCATGTTTCTCAATTCTAGGTGGAAGTCACAATGAGTGGTTCTCTATCTATCATGGGGGGTGATCATTGTAGATAGGAACCTTTGTCTTACGATGATGTAAAAGCTAATGGTCTGGTGGGGGAGATCCTGGAGAGGGGGGAAGTGTGTCCTTATATTCTCAAGCTTCACGGTTTTGATTCTCAAGTTGAGCCTTGGACTTTGTTAATGGTTGGAATAACATGGTATTGCATGTTTTTAGTGTGGAGGTTAACATTATAAAGGCTTTAATTGTTGAAGTTATTATCTTTCCATCTAAGGGGAGGAAATTCTACAGAGATTGTTTGGCTTCGAAGTCTACTCTAGCCAACTTTTTCAAGGGAAGTGAAAGGAAAAAGCTTAGGTCTTTGGTGTGTGGTGTGTATGATTACCTCTCCATTAAGCCTATCTGAGGGATGTTTCTATGGCTATCATGAGGTACTTCACCTTAGATGGCATATTTTCTGCCATCTATGGTTTCTATTTTATGATGTTAAACCATTTCAGGCACAATAAATTGGTTTATTTTCCCTATTATTTGTTGTTTTCATTAGAGAATGGGATCTTGGAGTATAGAAAGAACCCATGTAAGCCCTTTTTACATGAGGGGCTTATTCTTTTGATCATGGCTTGCATGTTAAAGTCAAGTTTGTTTCTAAAATTCCTAAGGCTCCTAGAGTCGCAAGCTTAAGAGTGCCTAGTCTGGTTATGACATGAGGGTTTTTGTTGATGAGGAGGCAGGGGATGATGAGGTGGGGTCTTCTCAAGAGCTTTTGGACTCTATAGAACTTTTTGGTAAGCAGCCTAAGAAAAAACCTCAGACTGAGGCTCCTCAATCTTGATCGGGGGGTCTCACACTGATATGGAAATTGAGGAATCTCCTCTTTTTTATGTTAAGAAAGTGGCTAAATGGAAGAAAGGGAGTAAGGGTCCTAAAGAGCAAGTGAAATATAGAAGATTGGTTGGGGATGGTGATAAAGGGGTTGAGGGGAATACTACTTTTCCCAATATTTTAGGGGTGGTTGCTTTTGTTGGTTTGGATAAAAGGAAGGGCAATGTTGAAGGTGAGAAGGTTCAACTAGAGTTGTTGGAAGACACTATTTATCAAAAGAAAAGGGTTAGGTTGAGGTGGTTTATTTGGATGGTTCTCCCACTAGTATTGAGTCGTAGGGAAAAGATATGGTGTCTAAGGATTAGCCTGAGACCTCAGCTTGTCTTAGGGAGGATCCTTTTAATTAGGAGAAGCTTGATTTGGATGATATTTTTAGATTGGCTAAGGATGGAATGGGAAACCTCTTCAATCTATTCAAATGGATTCTTTTAGAAGTTAAGTAAATTAACATTAAGTTGAATTCATTGGCTAAGTTCAATGTTGAAATGGATAGTACTAGTAAAATAGAAATGATAGTGTTCAACAAGGTTAAAATAATTAATGTTGTGCTTGATAAGGTAGTGAAGGATGCTGCTAATTTGGGTAGGAATCATGAGTCTAGACTAGTTTCCCTTGAGGAAAAGTCACTAAAATTTGTGAGGATCTAAGTACTGTTGTGCAAGTCAGCAACAAGTCTCTCCATACCAGTGCTCAGGGGTTGTCTGTTCTGAATGAGAAAGCTTTTAATTGATTTGGTAAATCGCTTGTTGTTGGGGGGAATGTGTAGGTAGTTAAAGAAGATTATGAGAAATGTTTGATGGAGAAGAGCTCGGATGCGTTCCCTAGCATTAGAACTAGAAGAAAGACCAAGAAGGGTGTTTCCATTCCTACTCAAGAGTTGGAAGATGTGATAGAGATGCATGAGAACGTCATCTCCAATAATCTTGAAGCAAATAGGATTTTAAAGAATTTGCAATAGTTTATGTTTTTGGGATTATTTTTTGCTAAATGTTTGTTGAAGGTTTTTTGTCGATTGGGATTTTTTGATTATGTGAAAGCTTTTTTTCATTAGTGGTTTCCTTCTTTTATTATGTCTTTCTTTTGCAGCATGTTCTCATTATAAAGGGCTTTGGGATCCCTTCAAAACCTATTTTTTCATTAATCAAAAATACGATGCATATTATCTATTTGTATTTATGATCATTTACCCTTTAAAGATATATTTAGACTTTTAGAAGTTACAAGGGTAATATGATGTAGAAGAAACATGAGAAGATGAAGCATACTTAAGCATATTAGAAGCAAGGAACTTCAATTCAACATTCTTTACATGAGCACATATGTCCATAAAAAATCTATTCAAATATGCATTTTTTTGGATAGATGCCAACAAGCCCTTAATTATAATATTTCACAATTCATTGTCATGCAATGATGGTATAACTTACAACATAAGGACTAAAAGGTAATAATGTATTCATTAGGTCCTTTGGCACAAAAAAAAATTAATAGTAACATTTAGGCCCATATTAACTTTGAAGTGATTAAAATCTAATTAGGTAGATCCATAAAAGAATGGAAACATCCATGGGGTAAAGAGAAAAGGCACTCAATATCATAATTCTTTAAAGTGGTTAGATAAATAGCCAAAAATTTATCTTCATTCCCAATTTAAAGATGCTATGATTCAAATAATTTTAAATGTGTATTAAGATCTCATTTTTCATTATATTTCAAATGAACTGCTACAAAACCACTAGGAAGGATACACAACAATCTCAAATACAAGTGTATTTTGTGCAACATATTCATGTTTATCTTGGCAATTAATCATGGTATCTACCTTATGCTCCACTTTATATAGTTTTTGAATGGGTGCATATAATGTAGAAATAGGGATAGTGGTGGTAGGAACATGGGACACAAATGTTATGGTATAAGTAGTATAATAGGAGAGAGGATGTCAAAGCCCAAAACATAGCCATGATAGGAGGAATGGAATGTGGTATAGAATACAATATGGAAGATGGTATGGATGAACATAGAGAACTAGGAATGTACCAAAGAATAGAGTGATAAATGGGAATAATAGATGTAGAAATAGTATTAGTAATGGGGGAAGAAGATGCAACACTAGTGGTAGGAGTCAAAATGGTAGAAGAAACTCTAGGAACATGGATAGTCATGTAGCTAGAGGGGATAGAATATAAGGTAGGTGAAACAATTATGGGATGAGATGGAGAAGTGGATAGATAATAACCAAGATGGGAAGTAGACATAATAATAATATCCAACATGGAAGTGGGAGGTTAAACATATGTTGTCATTGATGTCAAAGTATTAGTGTCAAGGGAGTATTTTCTTTAATGTCAAGGTGCTCATTGATGTCAAAAGAGTGATGTCAGAAAATAAATGACAATTAAATGATATCAAAGCATTTGAGAACAACAAAGAAGATTATATGTAGTATGTTTGATATACCATGCTTGTACCTATTCATGTTGATAGAAGTAATCCTAAAGTTTGATTCAAAATGTTTGAAGTAAATTACCCAAACAATGAGATTATTCTGGTAACATGTTTCAATATGCATTTCACCATAGATGCAAGTTTTGGTCTACGGTTTGAAAGGAGAGTATTTCTACACATGGTTTCCCTTATTCCAAAGTTTCTAGAATTCATTTTCATCAAGCAAAAAGTTTGAAGTGATAGAAGGGTCATTATGCAGGTTAATTAACCAAGGTGATGTTTTGGATTGATGCGACGACTTGTAGCATGTGTCCTCCAAAGGTAGAATGGGAAGGTGAAATAATTCCAAGTTAAGATTCCTAAAGGAAGTGCATGACATCATTTTCTTTTGGCGACAACAAATTTGATTTAGGACTAACCAGCTACATGTTTCATATAAATTTGAAGTTAGGTCCACCCTAGTCAACGTGGCTAATTATGGATTGTGTTAAGGGACTCCTGGCCAATATGAAATGATGTGAATGTAATGTGTTGTGTATATAATGACTAATTATCATAGTTTTAGGTGTGTGTGAATTTAATTGTGCGAGCAAGTGTAATGTTAGGTGATGTAATGGGAGTTCCATCCTAATCATTGTGTGCCATCATTAGAAGATCATAAGTTGTGTAGGAAAGTGTTTGCAAGAAGATCATATTGAGTGTAAGCTATGAATTCAATATTGAATATCCATAAATATTATCTATGTAGTCAGGTAAGACTGGTGTCCTACTTATTAAGTTCGTTCTCATATCTTTCTATAGGGGATTGGTGCCTCCAATAGGTTGGTGCTTACAAATACATCAAGGGATTGGTGTCTCTAGTAGGATGGTACCTACTTCATGGTTGTAACTTATTCTTTATTTATGTGAGGTTGGATTTGGATAGTAGATCCAAGCAGCTCTTCTCACCGTGGTTTTTCCCATTCTAAGTTTCCACATATATCTAGTGTTCATTATGTGGATGTGTGCATCTATGTTGGTTGATTGATATTAGTTATTTTGATTCATATTTGGAGACATGACTAATGATAATTCATGTTGAATTAAATATTTTTGAATAAATTTGATATATTGATTCAACCCCCCCTCTCAATATATTGTGTACCCTTTAATTGGTATCAAATCCAAGTTCCTTTGAAGATGCTTAATAGCTTGAGGTAGATTTGAGACAACACACTCAGTGGCTCAAGAAGGATTTTCTTAAAATAATGCACCACTCTTTAATGAATCCAATTATGTCTTTTGGAAAGTAACAATGGAAGCATACCTGATGGCACTAAGGTTTTATGTTTGGCAATTAGTTGTGGATGGATATGAGATCCATAAAATTCCCCCAAGAGATCAAGTTGGAAAGAAGTCTTGTGATAATAATTTTAAAGTGAGGAATGCTATTTTATTTGGTTTATCTAACTCTTATTTTACAAATATCATGCATTGTAGGATAGCGAAGGAAGTATGGAGTAAGCTACACAACATCTATGAAGGTGATGACAAGGTCAAACAAGAAAATATTCAAACTCATCGAAGTCAATTTGAAAGTCTAAAAATGAAGGAAGAGGAAAATATTTCCACATTCCTACTCTAAGTTGATGAGGTTGTCAATTCCAATAGAGATCTTGGTGAAGAACTGAAAGAAAGTATGATTGTGAAAAAGGTACCTATATCCCTTCCCCAAAAATTTGATGTAAAATTTTCTGCTATTGAAGAAGATAAAGATCTGAATACTCTAACTATGGATGAGTTACATGGAATTATGACTATTTATGAAATTAGAATTGAGAATGATGAGATTTCATTCAAGATGTCCAAGAAGCAAGATGATGTAGATTCAAAAGATGGACTAGATCCAGAGGAAGCAAACTTTGTCAAAAATTTATAGAGAGGTTACAAAAAATATAAAGGTAATTTGTCTTTCAAATGTTTTAATTATGTTGAAGTAGGAAATTTCATGGCTAAGTTCCCATATAATGAATCTAACAATGATGAGAAGAAGTCATTCCAAAAAGGGAAAAAGTTTCAAAAAAAATCAAAAAAAATTATTTATCAATGAGGAAGGCTATTCATCTGATGATGATGACCAACACACTTTTGATAATGAATGAGAAAAGGCTATTTGCATGGCTATGGAAACCTCTAAAGAATATGTAGTAATAAAGTCTGAAATTGATGATACAAAAGTAGACCTTGTGGAAGAATTGCTTTGCACCGGTAAGGAAATCAAAAGGCTAAAGAAAATAATTACAAAAGAAGTGAAAGTCAATGACAAATTATCTCAGAATCTTGAGAAAGCAAAGAAGATGGCCATTGATCTAAATATTCAAGTGAAAGAAACAAAGAGGAGTGAAGAAGTATTGATTGAAAGATTGCTATCATGAAACAAGGGTTGTGAAAAACTTGAAGCAAAGATTGTATCACTAAGGAAAGATCTTGAAAAGGTAAATCATCAGTTGAAGTGAAATTTTGGGAAGAGTATTGATACCTTGGATCAAATAATAGAAATTTGGATATCATCGCATATCAAAATTGGTCTTAGTCTTATTGATGCATAGAAGAATAAGTTGACCGAGAAGAATGTGAAATTTGTTGTTGAGAATCCAAAAAGGAATGTCTCTAGAAGTTCAAAGTCTAAGAAAACTATAGCAATCAACGAAACCAAGGTGTTGAATGATGGTTTCATTCAAGTGCATAGACAAAATAGAAGATATAGAAGACAAGAATCAAGAGGAAAAGGATACAATACCAAGTTAAATCATTCTTTTTTTGGGTTCTATTTTAATTGCAATCATTTTGGTCATAAGGCTATGAATTGTAGAAAAGATCTAACAAGGAGAAATGATTTTGTTAGCATAAATGGATTTTCACCTTTATATAATTTCAATATTATTTGTCACAAATGGAATCATTTTGGACATATTGCTAGAAACTATAGAAGCAATTGTGTGAGTCGTCCTTTACCAAATACAAAAGGATATAAATTGGAATGTCAAAATAATGAAATAGAGAAGGTTTGGAAGAAGAAATCAAATGAGAAAATATCAAAGAAATCTATGGTGGCTCATACTGCATTGCATGGTCAAAAGGAGAAGGACCTATGGATCATTGACAGCGGATTCTCAAGTCACGTGACTGGAGATAAGAGTAATTTCATGCACTTCAAGAAGTTTGATGGAGGATATATAACCCTTGGTAACATTTTTTTTGCTAAGATTATCAGTAAGAGTATTTTGAGTCTTGATGGTAGAAAGACAAAACTCATGATGTTCTATATGTTGAGGGATTGAATCATAATCTTCTGAGTATAAGTCAAAATTGTGATAAAGGCTACAAGCTCTCAATCAGTGCTAAAGGTTATGAAATTAGAAAGACCGGTACTAGTAATTTAGTTATGGAATGAAGTAGGACTAATAGTGATGTATATCATCTAAGTGAGGTAAACAGATAGAATTTCTTTCCAATACAAAGAGAAGAAAGTTGGCTCTAGCATAGAAGATTGGGACACATTAATTTTGATGATCTTGTGAAGATCAGTTCAAAAGGAATGGTAAGAGACATGTCAAAGATCAAGAAGCCTGAGTCTACTAGTTGCAAACCATGTCATGAGGGAAAATAGATAAGGACCATATTTCCTACTAAGGAATATTCTATAACAAATCAATTGGATTTGATTCATACTAATCTATGTGGACCAATGAGGAAAAATATCATATTGTAGGTGATTGGTATTTTATGATGCTTATTGATGATTATTTAGGATGGCTTGGATTACTTTTCTAAAAGATAAATCAAAAGCATTTGAGAAGTTTAAAGCATTTAAGAATATGGTTGACAATGAAACCAGAAGAACAATTAAATGTCTAAGATCAAAGAGAGGTGGAGAATCCACTTCTATCTGATATGATGAATTGTGTAAGTTGCATGGGATCTGGATACAACTTTCTAATCTTAGAACTCCTTAGAAAAATGGATTAGCTGAGAGGAAGAATCAGACCATACAAGAGATGTACAGAATAATGTTAAGTCAAGAAAGTTATGAAATATGAATTGGAGAGAATTAGTTCAAACTATAGTGTGTTAGAATTGTGAGAAACACAAGCCATGGGATCAAACAACGAACAAAGACACATTCCATGCAAGATATATACAAAAAAATATGCAATATTCCTTAACAAGAAAAAGCTACAGAATGAACCTCAAGAATCTTCAAGGAAAACAAGAGTCCTCAAAGGTTGAGAGTTCTATCAAAGGCATGATAATACAATGAGGGTTGAGTGCTATATAGGAGCAACCCTAAATGATAAATGGATTAGATCATGACAAGTGTCAAAATCTCATGCAATGAGATAGAATGATCTAATAATAGCTCACTTTAGTTAACATACAAAATCACACTCATAAGTTTAGCTTAAGTGCATGAGAATAAATTAAAGTAATAATTAATTAAAGATTAATTAATTATTAGATAATGCATGATTACTCTAACACCCCCCCTTAGGATGAACTTAGGGATTAGCTAAAAATCCTAAAAAGTGAATGCATGATGGATCCTAGCAAATAAGGCCTGGTGAAGTACCCATGTACAAACAAAAGATCTCTCAAAACTAGAGAAAAGGAGAAGACCACATGTGAAAAACTCCTCTCCAAAAGAGAGAAAGGTGAATGAAAGACTGAAAAAGCCTCCAAATCAAGGTTAAGCACTAAGAAGCTTCCAACTGAAACAATGTCCCAAAAATAAGAGAGGAACATGTAGAACATCGCTGAAGCACGAAGAAGTTGTAGACTAATGTTGAATGATGACTGATATAGTGTTGAAATGAAGAACCTCTAGAAATGGGAATGCAAGTGTGTCCATATGCTAAATGACCCATCTCACTAAAATGCATGTAACTAGTTGTTGATGTACGTTGCATCTGAAAGTACATAGGAACAAGAACTAGATAATTAGATAACTCAAACCATGAAACCAAGGAAGATAGCAGAAACCACCCCATAATGCTGAAAAGGGAGAGCTGAGATAGGTACACTAAAATTGTGTGAAACCAAGAAGTGCATGTAGGAGAAACAACCTGCAAATAAAAGGTTGTGCAAACTAAGGTACATACACATGAGGCAAGAATAACTAGGATTCATTGTTGTTGTGGAAGGAACACTCACTTGAAAAAGGTGTGATGGAAAACCAAAATCAAACATCAACCCCCCATCTCACTTTATATCATAGTGCAAGTATAAAAGGAACAAGAGGATATGCAAAATCCCCAAAAATTATACACCAAAATGGCACTTTATCTATGTGCATCTACAAAAGAGAATGTGT